>CAJQUN010002344.1:0-28343 GCA_907163345.1 Haberlea rhodopensis | reverse complement strand
AGAAAATTTCTTGCATTTGATCCACAATATTGAAATTCCCCAACCAAGATCACTTACATAGCATGCACCCTTATAATACACTAACATGCTTTCAGTTTCATTTAGCAATTCCATATTTAATTGCATGCAAACTATAAATGAAGAGAGAAAAGCCATTGCCGATTTATACATTCCATATATACGTAAAACGTACTCACATATGAGCACCCAATGACTAAGCGTGTATCTAATGTATAAAATACTCTACCAGATACCGTTACTGGTACTTCAATCCTGGAAGCACCTCCCAAGCTCAACTCGATCTCAACTCTAGATCTATGTACTTATTCAACAAGTTCTGGTATCTCGATCCTAGAAGTACCTCTAATCAACAGCCCGAGCTCAACTCCCAAGATGCTGCTACACCTGTATCACATGCCCCAACAGAGACAACCCCACACGAGGTGAGCATACCAATAACACCGATCCAATAATCATAATATTGCAGTTCATAATTTATAGAATGTAAATGCCATGAATTTAAATGATACTTCCCTGGATGGTATCATCCTCATCCGGGATCCCCTGTATTGTCCCTGTTCTCAAAAATAACCAAACCATTAAATTCTCAAAAGCCAGTTGATCATCTCATTGATCAACTAAAACCATTCCTACTATACCAGTTCCACAATCATATATGATTAAATCATCAAATAGAGTACCACATATATCACATGTATCTTGCCAATGATTCCGTATTTTCATTTCATAGCTCGCTCCACAAAACCGGCATTTATCCCCAAGCACGCTCAACAATAGCGGCGTTATAACCGATGGTCACTCAATGGCGACAATATATCAATCATTGCTCGCTCAAAAGCGGCACCATATGATTGTAAGTTCATTTAACATAGTTACCATATATCATGCATTTCAATAACCATTTATTGTAGATGGCACATACCATGCATTTAAATAATCATTTATTGTAAATGCCACATACCATGCATTCCACAGTTGCAATATTGTAACAGGCTATGATTGTACGTTATACGTTCCTTATAATCTCGTAGTTTGAGTCCAACCTTGCCTGAGTTCCACGTCCGATGAGTTATGTGCTAACACACAAATAACTCTCAATTAAACATAGGCATGCAATCACGTGCCCAAGCACGTTCACAATTTCTAAACCTATCGTCCATCCATGACGATTACCAAAATAAAAGCCCCCCGGCTAAGCATGCATAATACCCAAAATATATCATTTTAAAAGTTTAATGGATAGCCAAAGACTCAATCGAGAATCTCATTTTATAAAACTTTGGCTCCAATCAATCCATTTTAAAAGTATGGCATTCCCATTGGAATGTAGACATTGTCACGGAAATGGGCCACTTAAACCTCGATTCTAAAATCCCGACATTTTCCAAAATTTCCAAAAAAAAAACAAAGGGAGCGATCGATCGGCGCAAGCCGCGATCGATCGCCATACCCTACTGCCCGAAAATAAACACGCCGTGATCGATCACCCGAAATCGCGATCGATCGCCAAGGTCCCCGCGATAGATCGCCCTCTTCTCGCGATCGATCGCCGAACTGCTCATCACCTTCTCAAATCAGCAACATGTCGCGATCGATCGGCGCCAAGCGTGATCGATCGCGACCTGCGGGTTTCCGAAAAATTTGAGCTTCCATGGTGTTTTTCACACCCAAACTCAAAACCAACACCCCGAACACCTTCAACACCTCAAATACATCATTTAAAACCAATAAAAACCTCCAAAATTCAACATTGGATTTAACCAAAAATCCCCAAATTCCATAACTAATCAAAACCTCAACCAAAATCTACCATACCACTACCAAATCGAAGACAATGGTGAGGGGAAGATGAATACCTGATTATCTTCGAGAAATCCGGCTCCCGAGCCAAGCCACCAACGATTTCTCCCCCAAGGGAGAAAAGAGGGAAATGGGGGAAGGGTTTGGGCGCATAGAGAGAGAGGGAATTCGTCCAAATGACGGAATACCGAGCCCACTTGGTATATATAGTACCAAAACTCAAAAATATCAATCATTCCACAAATACATCATGACTCAATAAAAATCATCTGTTTTTAATAATTACCTCCCAAACTTTATTTCCATTACAGGCCCCAGTACAAAGTACTCCGGACCCCAAATCCCACCAAAGTCCAAATTACAAGGTTATCACCACGATGAGAATATAATCTCATCCCTCGGATCCAACGACTCCAAATACCGGATTTAAAATCCCCGAGAGTCTAGAAACCACAATTAATTCATAATTGCCACAAATAAAATCCATTAAGGATTATTACCACACCGGGATTAACACCATTAATCCACGGGTATCACAATTATCCCCCACTAATAAAATTTCGTCCTCAAAATTTGCATGTCGTACTCCACGTAACGCTTAGAACACGCAATCCAAACGGATCCCGATGTCGAATCATGAACATAACATGAACGGCACACCAACCGGAGGATACCGACCTCGCACCAAACCTGGAATGGAGTAACCTCTCCAACCGACACAAATCCACGAAAGACATCAGCATTCCCCGATGCTAACCATCTCAAAGGCAGTCAACCAAACATAACTGCAAATTAAGCGAATCATTATGATTCTAAAATAGATATCGTCTCGATGATATCTCCACGATTTAGCCTACGATGTTAATCACACATCGTTGCCAAGGAAACCACCAGTACACTACTACAGTGTACTTATACTAATCCGGTTCCCATTTTCCAATTCCACCTCCACCAAAGGAGCAGATGCACCACTTTGCAACATGGATCGGGCCACTCACGGCCACTGATCAACACAAACACATCTCCAAAGATGTCTACATCCGTGTGTTTCAAGAAATCACATCTTGATCCGTACACACCTTCGAGACTCCACAAGGTCTCAAATTTCCGAAAGGACATGCAAAACAATCAATCGCATTCCGCCCCACGTGTCAACCGCGACATCTAACAAATCCAAAACATGGTCATCCCTCGTTTACCCTAGAAATGAATTACCATGGCTTAAATATGACAATCCCTCCTCAGAATCAACCGGACCTCGCGATCATTCCTCAGAATGCATCGTGCCATCGAGATTACCAACCTCAAAGTGTCACAATCACTCACCGGAGATTCATTCATCCAAGCATACCAACTCGATGCTCGACGAGGACTAAAAAAAGTTGGCATTCATATACACACTGGTACACATGCCTAAGTACCAATACAACTTGCATACACAATGCAATTGACTCGGGTACCACCAATAATACCCAAAGCCCCAAAAACAACTGTCAAACCTCAATTATTCTCACTCCACGGAGAATGATGGTTGACAAACCAAAAAAGGTGTGATTTTAACATCAACACTACACAAACCAAATCAACGAATCTCCCAAAAGATTCAACTGGTAGGTATATCAATACCGCCTTCCTCACAAGTAAGTGTCATGAATCCATGACCATCCAACCTCGAACCACTGTTCGGAAAACCTGGATATATTTATACCAAAATATATTCCGGAGCCCAGAAATACACAACTGGTTAGGATAGTGCACCAACGCCACTATTACCCCAAACAAAACCCGTATACACCACGTATACTCATTCTAATAATGCCATGTACTAATGCCATAGTACTCCACAATCGAGCATTTCTCCGGAGATAAAATCAATATAGTAGTGTTACCCCACTAGCTATATCCCACAATTTCAATTGTGACTCCCGTTGCATTCCACACGCAAAGATGCTCAACCAGAGCTAATAACGACTTGTCGACACTCGCGTTGGTATTCCCAACAAAATCGGGTTGTCCCGGTACAAGTCTCTCGAAGCATTTGACGTATAAAAATCCCCGTGAGGTATTCCCTGCCTCAAACATCCTGCCACATAGAGACTACAAGAGTCTATCATAAACCCCTCATCGTATCACCGTATGATTCACCAAACTCAGTTCCAGTGAGCAGTGTAATGGCTACAACAAGCACACTATATCACTGTAATAATACCTGGCTAGCAATCCCCTGCCCCATAGGTTTATACCAACATATCAACGTAACATACGTTCCATCCCGGTATGCCATACCGTACAAACCATTACAGTATTGGGTCATCACCCAATATTTCTCTAAAACACCAAAGCATAATGGACATCCCGGTGTCCTTGCTCAACCACGGTGCAATCCTAATCCATTATGACTTATTTCACACCCTCAGGGTGGGTGTGACCATGTCTACCACACACCACCACACAAGCGAGTAGTTTCCTCAATGACTACTCTTACCACCAATCACTTGGCCTTAGCCATTCCATCGAGTATACCCAGCGGTATCACTACTCGACAAATATTTACCTCTAAAGCGTGATGCGGTACACTCACCGGTACAATGCATCCAGTAATCAATCAAGCAAACCTGCTCGGTGTAACAGTCTCGTCAACCAGTGACGTAGACATCATCTTGTGCCCATCAACATCACTCAAACCATATGACTAAATACGTACACCCAGACGTATTATTCGTCATCACGACGCTACACGTCTACATAGAATATCCACTAAGTCATCATCATCCCGTGACGGTACCTGTCAACATATGACATCTGAAATAACATCGTCAACTCGTGACGGTACATGTCAACACCAGACATTCATGATCTCACCGTCAAACACGTGATGGTATATGTCGATATACGACATCCATATTCTCATCGTCAAACACATGACAGTATATAACAACACATGGTATCCACAATAATGCTAATAAAACAGTAATACACCATACCTCATCGCTATCAAGATAGCGGCATACCTGTATCCATCGTCTCCCAGTGGTACACAAGCAGCACCCATCGCTCTTAGGCAGCGTAATCCAATGCCACGTACATAGCGGTATAAACACATCGCTATAGAATCAGCGGCATGATCCCTCTCCATAGAGTCAGCGGCATGATACATCACTATAGATATCCGACGGTATGAACCATCGCCATAGGTGTAGCGGAATGACCCATTGCTATATAATACCCGGCGGCATGAACCATTGCCAATAGAATAGCGGCATGACCCGTCACTATATAATACCCGGCGGCATGAACGGCGGAATGAACCATCGCTATGAATACCCGGCGGCATAAACCATCGCCAATAGAATAGCGGAATAAACCATCGCTATATAGACACCCGGTGACATAAACCATCGCCAATAGAATAGCGGAATAAACCATCGCTATATAGATACCCGACGGCATAAACCATCGCCAATAGAATATCGGAATAAACCATCGCTATATAGATACCCGGCGTCATGAACCATCGCCAATAGAATAGCGGAATGAACCATCGCTATGAATACCCGGCGGCATAAACCATCGCCAATAGAATAGCGGAATGAACCATCGCTATGAATACCCGGCGGCATAAACCATTGCCAATAGAATAGCGTCATGATATCCCTCGCTAAGAAGCGGCAAATATCCCTCTTCACTACTTCGCTTCGACATACCAGCGGCATAATATCCCTCGCTTAAGCGGCAAATATCCTCCATCGCTATCATATGACAGCGGAAAGCTCATCGCTACGCCATATTAGCGGTATAATATCCCTCGCTTAAGCAGCAAATATTCTTCATCGCGGTGGTATGACAGTGGCGCCACTACTCCTCGTTCTATCATGACAGCGGAAATACCCCTCGCTTTACATGACAGCGGAAATACCCCTCGCTTCGACAATACCAGCGAAAAATAATATCCCTCGATAAGATATGACAGCGGTCGTGTTCTTCGCTTCATATCAGCGGCAAATATTCTCACATCGCTATGGTATGACAGCGGCAAGTATTCACATCGCTACGCCATGAAGCGGCAAGTATTCACATCGCTACGCCATGCATGCAACCATAATGCATAACCAGTATTCCAATAAACATCGTCATGAGTGTATTTTAATGCACCTCGCTTCAAATGTGACATGCAGAATTTTACCATCGCTTCAACATTTAGTGGCAAAGCATTAAAATCATCACTCCGATATATATATGCAACCGTAATGCATAATCCATGTCTCATATGACCCTGCAACCACCATGGTTAGCAACAACATAATCCAGTTATGAACACATATCATAAACGCACATAAGCAATATAGTTGTGCCACACAACACTAACTACCATCATGCATAAGTATGTGCTTCTGATTCCCGTTAACATGTTCCTAGGCCCTCAACAGCCCCAATGAGCAAACCACTGCTCTGATACCACTAATGTAAGGACCCTCGTGCCCTTAACCCGTTATTAGTGTATTAATCCATACCATTAGTGCATATAATCATACTATCATGGGGAAAAAGTCATATGCAAGTGTAATACCATATACTACCCAGAAAATTTCTTGCATTTGATCCACATAATATTCAAATTCCCCAACCTAGATCACTTACATAGCATGCACCCTTATAATACACTAACATGCTCTCAGTTCATTTAGCAATTCCATATTTAATTGCATGCAAACTATAAATGAAGAGAGAAAAGCCATTGCCCATTTATACATTCCATATACACGTAAAACGTACTCACATATGAGCACCCAATGACTAAGCGTGTATCTAATGTATAAAATACTCTACCAGATACCGTTACTGGTACATCAATCCTGGAAGCACCTCCCAAGCTCAACTCGATCTCAACTCTGGATCTATGTACTTATTCAACAAGTTCTGGTACTTCGATCCTGGAAGTACCTCTAATCAACATCCCGAGCTCAACTCCCAAACTGCTGATACACCTGTATCACCTGCCCCAACAGAGACAGCCCCCACACGGGGTGAGCATACCAATACCACCAATCCAATAATCATAATATTGCAGTTCATAATTTACAGAATGTAAATGCCATGAATTTAAATGATACTCCCTGGATGGTATCATCCTCATCCGGGATCCCCTGTATTGTCCATGTTCTCAAAATAACCAAACCATTAAATTTCCAAAAGCCAGTTGATCATCTCATTGATCAACTAAAATAATTCCTACTATACCAGTTCCACAATCAAATATGATTAAATCATCAAATAGAGTACCACAGATATCACATGTATCTTACCAATGATTCCGTATTTTCATTTCATAGCTCTCTCCACAATAGCGGCCTTTATCCTCACGCACGCTCAACAATAGCGGCGTTATAACCAATGGTCGCTCAACGGCAACAATATCTCAATCATTGCTCACTCAAAAGCGGCACCATATGATTCCCAATGTACGTTCATTTAACATAGTTACCATATATCATGCATTTCAATACCATTTATTGTAGATGGCACATACCATGCATTTCAATACTCATTTATTGTAAATGCCACATACCATGCATTCCACATTTGCAATATTGTAACAGGCTATGCTCGTACGTTATACGTACCTTATAATCTCGTAGTTTGAGTCCAACCTTGCCTGAGTTCTACGTCTGATGAGTTATGTGCTAACACACAAATAACTCTCAATTAAACATAGGCATGCAATCACGTGCCCAAGCACGTTCACAATTTCCAAACCTATCGTCCATCCATGACGATTACCAAAATAAAAGCCCCCCGGCTAAGCATGCATAATACCCAAAATATATCATTTTAAAAGTTTAATGGATAGCCAAAGACTCAACCGAGAATCCCATTTATAAAACTTTGGCTCCAATCAATCCATTTTAAAAGTATAAGCATTCCCATTGGAATGTAGACATTGCCCCGGAAATGGGCCACTTAAACCTCGATTCCAAAATCCTGACATTTTCCAAAATTTCCAAAAAAAAAAACAAAGGGAGCGATCGATCGGCGCCAAGCCGCGATCGATCGCCATACCCTACTGCCCGGAAATAACATGCCGCGATCGATCGCCCGAAATCGCGATCGATCGCCAAGGTCCCCGCGATCGATATCCCTCTTCTCGCGATCGATCGCCGAACTGCTCATCACCTTCTCAAATCAGCAACATGTCGCGATCGATCGCCGCCAAGCCGCGATCGATCGCGACCTGCGGGTTTCCGAAAAATTTGAGCTTCCTTGGTGTTTTTCACACCCAAACTCAAAACCAACACCCCGAACACCTTCAACACCTTAAATACATCATTTAAAACCAATAAAAACCTCCAAAAACTCAACATTGGATTTAACCAAAAATCCCCAAATTCCATAACTAATCAAAACCTCAACCAAAATCTACCATACCACTATCAAATCGAAGACAATGGTGAGGGGAAGATGAATACCTGATTATCTTCGAGAAATTTGGCTCCCGAGCCAAGCCACCAACGCTTTCTCCTCCAAGGGAGAAAAGAGGGAAATGGGGGAAGGGTTTGGGCGCATAGAGAGAGAGGGAATTCGTCCAAATGACGGAATACCGAGCCCACTTGGTATATATAGTACCAAAACTCAAAAATACCAATCCTTCCACAAATACATCATGACTCAATAAAAATCATCTGTTTTTAATAATTACCTCCCAAACTCTATTTCCATTAGCAGCCCCAGTACAAAGTACTCCGGACCCCAAATCCCACCAAAGTCCAAATTTCAAGGTTATCACCACGATGAGAATACAATCTCATCCCTCGGATCCAACGACTCCAAATACCGGATTTAAAATCCCCGAGAGTCTAGAAACCACAATTATTCATAATTGCACAAATAAAATCCATTAAGGATTATTACCACATCGGGATTAACATCATTAGTCCACGGGTATCACATATAGTCCCTGTTAGTATCCATTTGAAAACTGTAAGATATGCCTCGAGGGGCACTTCTGGGCAAAATATGAAAAGAAAATTTTAGAATGTATGAACAAATGTTTAACATGTCAAGAGGTTAAAGCGGAAAAAGAAAGAAACTAGATTTTACGTTTCGATTTTTAGAAGTGTCGCAGTGGAATTAGAGTGCATTGTTCCAACATTGTGACTCACTTGCACAAATCGAATAGAAGTTTTGAGGCAATATGGGTCGCTATTGACAGACTGGTAAAATCAGCACATTCTTCTGTATAATCGTACTTTACCTACAAGAAGACAACATGATTGATAATGTGATTTGTGTATACAGAGTACCAGTTTTCATTATTGTTGACAGAGATCCGAAATTTGTATCGAGATTTGGAGTTTCCAAGCAACCCATGGATACACAAATTGATGATGAGTATTATCTACAACATTCAGATGATCTGAATTTACAGATAAAGCTTTGAATAGAGCACTTGGAAGTAGAATCTAAGAGTGATACTTCTGAAGATGAAGAAAGACTGTCAAATTATCAAATGAAATGCAGGCAAGCTTGTAAGATTTAGAAAATTTATGAAGGCAGCCTGAAATAAGCAGGCCAGCGTTGCCAACAAGAGAAAAAGATCAGTGGAATTTGAGATTTTTGATAGAGTATTCTCCAGAATCTATTTTTGGGACGATTCGATTTGGACGTCGAGGTAGATTGTCACCTCATTCATTGGTCTTTACCAGACCTTGGAAGATTCCGATAAACATGATGTATCTCATGTACTTATACTAAGGAAGTTGGAACCATATCCATTTAGCATGTTTCAGCCGAGAGAGATTGAGATGAATAGTTCCTTGTCCTTGAGGACGGTCTATATGATTTATGAACAGTCACGAGAAGGTAACACATAATCGTAACCGTTGATAAGTTACCTTGGTACATAGAAATCATGGGATTTTGAGGCCAAGATGTGACATAAATGGCCATACTCATATGAGAACATTGATTTGTATCCCATGTCTAGCGCATACGAGCAATAAATGCGTATGTAAAGCTGAACAAATGTAACTTATGTGTTGGAACTCGTAGTTTTTTGGATTTCGAGGATGAAATCTTTTAGAGGGGGGGGAGAGAATGTAAGGCCCCGATGCTAATTAAACTGGATTAACGATGATTAAGCAAAACCCGGATAATTAAAATTACAGACTTTGAATTAAGGTATTCCGGACTACGATAAGTCAAACAACTAGTGTAACATGTTTTTAGTGCATGAGCATGTGTATGATCACATGGCACTTGGAGAACACATGCCACTAATTAACTCATGTTCAATACATGATTTTGGACCATTAATCTTGCAAGACACATGGATTCCGCAACACACCATATGATTAAAAAATTCACCCCAAGCACTTAAAAAATTCGACCACTTCATTTCTTTCAAGCAATTTCTCTTTCTTCCACCCAACTCAAAAACACTCATACATCTCTCTTCATGTTTTGAAAATTTCCAGCGTTTTTTGTTAGTCAAAGACATATGGTCCCAAAGAAGAAAAAAAGAAAAGTTAAAGTTTGAAAAAAATGGCTGGCCAAATTTTCAATGAAAATCTATGTGAAGACTTTTGCAAACGCATGAAGAAATTTGAGAAATATTTAGTCATATTTTTTTGGCAAACGATGCGTGAAGAAACTCTATAAATAGAATTGTAATTCATTCAGCAAAGAAACCACCCAGTGTTCAATCAGAGTAAAAATACTAGTGAGAGAAAATTGGTGTATAATTTTCTAAGTGTTTTTCAGATTGAGTGTTGTCAGTGTTTGTAAACACTTGTATAATTTTTCTTCAGTAAAAGATCTGTAGTAGCCCCATGGTCGTAATTCTTATTTTTGCCGAACCACGTAAATCTTGTGTTTTTATTCCGCATTTTGTTCCCACATATCTGACAAGAGAAAATGTGTCGTTATTTTCTCAACAACTGGTTTTTTTTTGGCAGTTACTATTCATATGAATAGTGAATTTTGTGAATAGGAGAATTTGGTCAGCGATACCAAATTCATCCACATCGATGTTTTTCAATAACACAGTGATTTTCAAAACTTGTCAAAACAGCAATCCGGTGGGAGTCAGGTTCGAGTGGGAGTAATGATGGCAGATGAAGGAAAGATAAATGTTGAAAAGTTCAATGGTTCGGACTTTGTCTTTTGGAAAATGCAAATAGAAGACTATATGTACCAAAAATACATTTATCAATCTCTCTCAGATGTGATGCCAGAAGGCATGAAAGATTAAGAATGGGCTCTTCTAGATAGAAAAGCCCTTGGAGTTATCCGTCTGACGTTGTCACGCAACGTTGCTTTCAACATAGCAAAATAAAAGACCACTGCGGGTCTTATGGCGGCTCTTTCAAGCATGTACGAGAAGCCATCAGCTTCAAACAATGTTCACTTGATGAGGCGGTTGTTCAATTGGCGGATGGTAGAAGACGGATCGGTAGCTCAACACCTCAATGAACTCAACACAGTGACAACCTAGTTGAGTTCAGTAAAAATTGATTTTGATGATGAAGTACGAGCATTAATACTTTTGTCTTCCCTCCCGGAAAGTTGGAATGCTACTGTCACAGCTGTGAGTAGCTCATCGGGAAGTAATAAGTTGAAATTGACGATGTTCGTGATCTGGTTCTCAGTGAAGAGATCAGGCGGAGAGATTCAAATGAATCATCATACAGAGTCAAGAGGTAGAAAATCAATAGGTGACGTGGCAAACAAAAGGACATGAGGTCTAAATCTAGGAATCCCCCCAATTCTCAGAACTCAAAGACTATCGAGTGCTAGAAATACGAGCAGCCCGGACATTATAAAAATCAGTGCAAAAATGCACCAAAGAATCAGGAGGCGAAGGCAGAAGCAAACGTTGCTTCCAGAGATGATGCATTGATATGTTCTTTAGAGTGCAAGGAAGAGTCTTGGGTGTTAGACTCCGGAGCATCATTCCATTCTACTTCGCAAAGAGAACTCTTCGAGAAATATGTACCCAGAAACCTTGGTAAAGTCTACCTTGGTAATGAACAATCTTGTGACAAAGGTATCATAAAGATTAAGTTGAACTGGTCTGTATGGGAACTGAAGAATGTCAGGCATATTCCCGATCTGAGAAAGAACTTAATCTCAGTTGGCCAGTTGGCAAGCGAAGGTTATACAACAGTATTTCACGGTGATACTTGGAAGATCTCAAAAGGTGCAATGATAATTGCTCGAGGCAATAAGAGTGGTACTCTTTACATGACAGTAGGAGCACGCTGTTCAATTGCAGTTGCAGCAGACACAGAAAGTCATACTCTGTGGCACCAGAGACTTGGCCACATGAGTGAAAAATGAATGAAGGTTATGCACTCAAAGGGGAAACTACCGAGTCTTCAGTCAATTGATATTGACACGTGTGAATGATGTATTTTTGGAAAGCAAAAAGGAGTTAGCTTTCAGACAAAGTTATCTACCGGGTGAAAGGATAAAAAGAGATCTACCGGATCCAAAGACCAAGAGTTACGATCTACGAATGCAGAGGGTTAACGTCCACTGGAACAGGAGTACCAGCAGACAATGAAGAGAACGTCAGCTGACTTTATAAGTCAGCAGATATACATCAACAGAGAAGTCAACAGACGTATAAAGCAATAAGACAAAACAAGAACAAATTCATTCTGACAAAGGTACAACAGAGCGCTACACTACTATATCAGTGCCACCAATAGCGTCAGAATGAAAGAGCCGTTGATTAGCGAAATTGGAAAGAAGACAAAAAGAATTTGGAAGAAAATCAGGAAGCTGATTTCAAGCAGATCTTTCAAATTAAAGAAAAGTTGTCGTTAGACCGCTGTGTCTATAAATACGTCAAAGTGAAGAATAGAAGGTGCTGAACAATCCGATCAAAATTCAAAAGACACAAATCAACTTCATTCAACTCAAGCAAAACATTCATTGCTTTACTGAGATATTCTGAAGTTTTGCAAGAGCAGCAAAGAAGCCCTATTGTGATCTTGAAGATCAAAGCCCACTGAGTCTGCTGCTCAAAGAACACTAAAAGCTTAAGAGAGTTATATTTTGTGTGAGTGTTGTAAAACACATTGTAATCAACTAAGAGATTTGTATTGCTAGGAGTTTAGGCCAAGCTATGTGAGTGTCTAAGAATATTGTATACTGTAAAGTGTAAGCCAAAGTCTTCTAGTATAACATTCCTGCAAAGGAAGAATGGGAGACGTGGAAGCATTGTGCTTCGAACTTCCAGAACATATCCTGTGTCATTTACTTGCTGCATATTTTCATTCAGTTATTTTAACTCACAAGTTCAGCAGACGTCATCCGCACTATTACTAGTGTCTGCTGACTTGCCAACAATTGAGAACCTACTGCAGTACTTAACAGTCTGCTGTATCAATAAGAATCAAAAATTGAGTCTAGTGTTTATTCAACCCCCTTCTAAACACTACTCTGATCCTAACAAGTGGTATCAGAGCAAGGTATTCTCAATTCTGAGAAATACTAAGAACTGATGGCCTCATTCAGCAAGATCCCGATGTTCAAGAAAGATGAATATGATGACTGGAGAATTCGGATGCAGAGACATCTGAGTGCTCAAGATGATGACATGTGGTTCGTCATCACTGACGGACCAATGAAGATCATGGAGGTCAACACAACAACTGCCATTACCAGTGGTGAACCTCAGATGGTGGAAAATGACATAGCATCCTGGACCAATAAGAAAAAGAAAAAAAGCTAATCTGGATAATGTAGCTAAGGACATCTTGTTCAAAATATTGGACAAGAATTTGTTCAATAAAATCAAGATGTGTCCCACTGCTAAAAATATTTGGGAAAATATTGCACAGCTGTGTGAAGGAAATGACCAAACCAAAGAGAATAAGCTCACTTCGCTCTACAGAAGTTTGAGAACATCAAAATGATGTCCGGAGAAACTCTCAGTGAATGTGATGAAAGAGTAACTAGAATCATCAATGAACTCAATAGTCTGGGTAAGGACCTATCTAACAGAGAAGTTATTATAAAAGTCATGAGAGGTCTCCCAAGAGAATGGGATGTGAAAACCATTGCCATGAGAGAATCCAAAGATTTAAACAATATAGATCTGCATGATATATTTGCTGATTTAAAGGCATATGAGTTTGAGGTAGGCATTCGGGTTGAAGATGAACACAACACCAGTCAACCAACCATAGCCCTTGCTTCATCAGAGTCCCTGTTCACCACAACAGAAATGACTCCCGAACAAATGTGCAATGATGCAATGTCGCTTTTTGTCAAGAAGTTTGGCAAATTCATGAAGAAGAATCAGAAGACTTACTAGTCTTATCCAAGGAAGCAAAATTTCAAAAATAGATCAGAAGAAGATGATCGTGTATGCTTCAACTGCCTTAAATCAGGACATTTCATTGCTGACTGTCCAAAGCAAAAGAAGGATGATCAAAAGAGAGGATCCAAGGACTACAAGAAGTCCAAGGAAAAAAAAACATCATCTAGAAGAGACAGAGATCAAAAAGTACTTGTTGCTGAGGAAAACAAGAGCAAATAGACTGATTCAGAATCAGAATCAAAGGAATCTTCGAGCTCATCTACTGAAAGTGAAGATGAAGGAGTCCATTGTCTCATGGCAAATGATGACAGTGAGGTAACTGATTCTAATATTTCTGAATTTACACATAATGAACTCACTAACACACTGCAGGACATGATCAATGAGTATCAAATGTTGTATGAGTCCTTCGAGAATTATAAGACTGGACATTCAAGTCCAATCGAATAGCAAGACAGTAAACTTGATTGTGATCAATCGAAAGAGCTGGAATGTCTAAGGGAAAATTAAGTCTGCTCGAGAAAGAAAAGGACGAAGCTAAATGTGCACGTCAAAAACTCATCAAGTTGGTTCGCACATGGAACACTTCAACTGCCAGAAAAAGATGAAATACTTGAGTTGATAAGGCTTGCTGGTGATCTTGCCGGTATAGGCTATATCAACAATGACAGTAACTCATCTGGTATTCAATCTCAGCTGTGTCTGGAGAAAAATAAGGTTCAAACAATGAACTCTGTTAGATCCAACACAGTATATGAACCAAGTGAAATGGTTAAGGAACATGTTAAGCCAACACTACTTAAGGAATGCGCATCACATAAAGGGATTGGTTACGTTGAGCCAATAGAGAAAGCTCGACCGGTGCAAAAGTTCAGAAATGGACATAAGTCCACTGGTCAAGCAACTCGAGAGGTGAAACCCAACTGATACTATAATTGTATGCCTGTCCAGAAGAGATATATGCTTCCCAACAGGAGCCAAAAACCAAAACAACATGCATACACTCACCATCACACACAACACCCTAGAACACCATCACCATTTACTGCACACACATTTCAGGACACACACAGACCCAAACGGTTCAGGGATATCCAAATGTGGGTCCCGAAAGGACTACTCCTGTCTGGACCCAAGTAGGATTGGGTACCAATAAATTCATCACTTTAATTACAGAGATCTAGAATCCAGCAAGTTCAGAGCTCAGAGTGGTTTCTGGTCATTGGATGTTCTAGACACATGACAGGAAATGCTTGTCTGTTGTCCGAATTGGTAGATATCACCGGACCAAGAATAACTTTTGGTGACAACGCGAAGGGTAGAACTGTGGGTAAATGTAAGATTATCCATGGTAACATTGTTATTAAAGATATACTGTTAGCTAAAAATGTATGCTATAACTTGATTAGCATCAGTCAACTGTGTGACAATGGGCACTCAGTAGAATTCAACAAGTTAAAAGGTTTTGCAGAGAAAGGGATGGAGAATAAGGTGTACAATTGAAAAAGAGCGTGTACAGCCTGAAACAATCTCCAAGGCAGTGGCACTTAAAGTTTGATGGCTTTATGCGCAAGGAAGGTTTCCAGAGGTGCAACGCCTACCATTGTTGCTACTTCAAAAATATAAGTCCAGTTATATCATTTTACTACTTTATGTCGATGATATGTTGGTAGCTGGTTCTGATATGGACGAGATCAGAAACTTGAAACAACAGTTGTCAAAAGAATTTGACATGAAGGACTTGAGTCCAGCAAGAAAAATTCTTGGAATGCAAATCACAAGAGATAAGCAAAATGGAATTTCGCACTTATCTCAAGCGTAGTACATCAATCATGTTTTGTAGAGATTCAACATGGGCGACGCCAAGACAGTTAGCACGCATTTGGCTAGTCATTTTCGCCTATCCAAGGACCAGTGTCCTCATATGGAGGGAGAAAAAAAATACATGGCTAAAGTTCCTTACGCTTCAGCCATTGGGAATTTGATGTACACGATGGTCTATACAAGGCCAGACATTGGCCATGCAGTGGGAGTTGTCAGCAGGTTTATGTCAAATCTAGGAAAGGCTCATTGGGAAGCAGTTAAGTAGATTTTGAGGTATCTACGAGGCACTGCAAAGAAGCGTTTGTACTTTGGAAAAGGTGAACTAAAAGTACAAGGTTATGTAGATGCAGAATATGGAGGTTATGTCAATCACCGGAGAAGCACCACAGGTTATGTATTCACTGTTGGAACTACATCTGTTAGTTGGCTGTCGCAGATACAAAATATTGTAGCTTTATCCACTACAGAGGCTGAGTATGTTGCAGTTACAGAAGCCAGTAAAGAGTTGATATGGCTTCAAGGTTTGTTAACAGAGCTGTGATTTAACCAGGAGAAGAATGTTTTGTATAGTGATAGTCAGAGTGCGATACATCTAGCAAAGAATTCAGCATTTCATGCTAGAACAAAATACATTGGTCTTCGTTATCACTTCATCAGGTCTCTGCTTGAGGATGATGTGCTAACATTAGAGAAGATCCAAGGAAGTAAAAATCCAGCATATATGTTAACAAAGGTGGTGATCATTGATAAACTGAAGTTGTGCTCAACTTCAGTCGGCTTGCTAGATTGACAGACCAGAAGAGGCTGCTGCATTGATCGAGGTGTGAGGACATATTGAGATCAGTCTTCAAGTGGGAGATTGTTAGTCAAAGACATATGGTCCCACAGAAGAAAAAAAGAAAAGTTAAAGTTTGAAAAAAATGGCTGGCCAAATTTTCAATGAAAATCTGCGTGAAGACTTTTGCAAACGCATGAAGAAATTTGAGAAATATTTAGCCAGATATTTTGGCAAACAACGCGTGAAAAAACTCTATAAATAGAGTTGCAATTCATTCATCAAAGAAACCACCCAAAATTGTAGAACGAAAAATACAACACAGAGTGCAGTCGGAGTAAAAATACTAGTGAGAGAAAATTGGTGTATAATTTTCTGAGTGTTTTTCAGATTGAGTGCTGTTAGTGTTTGTAAACACTTGTATAATTTTTCAGTAAAAGATTTGTAGCATCCCCGTAGACGTAAGATTATTTTTGCCGAACCACGTAAATCTTGTGTTTTATTCAGCATTTATTTTTTGCTCCCACATATCTGACAATAGAAAATATGTCGTTATTTTCCTTACATTTTTCTCTCAATTCCTCTTGATTTTGTGAGTCCATGTTACATGAAATTAAGGATTTAGAAGCTACAAGGTTAGGGAAGAAGAACCCAACAAGAATTTTTGAGTTTGGAGCATTCTTGAGGGAGGAAGAAGAGTTTGGAAGGAGAAAGGGGCTTGGTTGATTCAAGGGCTTGGTTTGTGCTTCAAATCTTCAATAGGAGTGAAGGTATACCACTTTTATTGAGTTTTATACACCTTGGTGTTGATTAAGGATCGGAATTTATGAGTCTTGGCATGAGAAAAATTAGTTACAACTTGCTGATATATGAATCAGCAGATTTTAATGTTACATGCAGTAGATGAGTTCGATTTTTGATTTACTTAGAGTCCGAATATGACATGGTTTCGTAAATAAATGTTGTAGATTTTGAAATACCTTCGATTTGACAGTAAATTCGACTAATTTGGAGTTAAGATAAAAAAGTTAGGTCATTTTACCAAAATGTGTAAAATCTGAAAATTCAGTGCATGCGAGTTCACTTATTTCTGTTCTTCGAGTTTCTGGGTAAATTGTGTTTCGAATTTGATGTCGGTCATTTCTTGAAAGTTATAGATATTTTAGTTGTATTTCTGTAGCAAAATTTTAAGATGATTTGGACTTAAAATGAGTGATATATGCCATTTATTAAAACCGCCACAGTTGTATTTCGGAAATCCTGGCAAGTTTTTAAAGATGTCGTATTTTGGTCTAAACTACATCTAGATGGCCGAACCAGCCTTAGCATATCAAATGAAAGTTATAGACCTTCGAATGGTAGAACTTTAAGAACTGGAGTCAGGTCCTCAGAGGTTTTATGGATTTAATATGATTTTTCTACCAAAATGGGTCAAGCTGGAAATGGTGAAGTGTCCTATTTTTCTAGCAGATTGTTCTTGGCCATTTTACCTAAGCTTAATGAACGAATTTGAAGATGAGTTGAAATGATGAAATGTTCATTTTTGAGTTAGCTTTTAAACTAAATTGGACTGATGTGATTTTATTAAGTATCAGACAAGTTATGAGTCGATCTCTACGGTTGCGCAGGCTGAAATTTAGAGAATTGGTTTTGGGTTGAAGTTTGAGTATTATTTTGATAAGTTTAAGGCTAGTATGCAAAATTATGTTGTATTTGGAACTGTTATGACAATGTTTATTAATCCTGAGATCGAGTCGAGGATCACTTGGTCATTAGTTAACGGTTTGAGGTACGTAGAAAATCGGTTCTATCACGATGTCTCGCAAAGACATGTGATGTTCTCGGGGTATGATTTACTTGTTAATACTTGCTACTTATGTGACTATATAACATGTTGAACTGCAGTATGTGATTACATGAAACATTGAACTGCATGATATATTGAGATGCATCACATGAGATTATGATATTGCATGATGCATTGACACGCATGAACATTGAGCACGGCATGTTGATCATATCGATTCTTTCGTTAATGCCTACATCATTTCATTGGTATCTGTGATGCGTGACTGGGATGATGGGCATGCCGATGGCTCGGCGGAGAGAGTGAGCTGAGGATGTTGTAGCGACGAGTGTCGCCCAGACACGAAGGATGAGGGACCGTCGATGGCTCGACTGAGAGAGATGTCGTAGCGACGAGCGTGTCGACGCCCTGCTCGAGCTTGAAGATTGATTGATGATCTTTCCATTTGGACTCCTGAGATCTTAAGATTTGAGATTTGATACCCCTCATATGCATTTGCATTTATGCACGGCATGCATCACATGATACTTTGTCATTCATTGTGATTTTACATGTTTCTCGTACTGGGTTCTGACCCCCTTCACGGGGGGATGTCATGTATTTGTTGTATGGGCATGACAGGTGGTACAGATGGACGTACTGTAGATGCTCGAGAAGAAGCATCGCTGAATACCAGAGCTACTTGAGAGCGAGCTTAGGTTTATGTTTTACGTTTTGAGTCCCAGTAGTTGTTAGAGTATTTTAACTACGATTCAATTTACCGGGGTATGCCCTGAGTATCTGTATTTTAAGTATTACATTACTGGGTAGTTTACATCAGATGCTTATGCGATGAATAATATGTTAAATTGTGAAACTGGAATTACATATTTTCCAGTACTATGATATATGTAAAATCCAAAATTTTTGGGCCACATGTTGATAAATTTTAAATAATCTTATGCTGTTAATGTAAACTAATCATTGTGTGATAATTAAATGCATGATTATGCCCGGGCCCTCACACCCATAGCTCTCACACTCGTCTGGTTGAGGCTTCATCTTTCGTGATTGCCCCAACTAATACTGGTGCGTCCTCTAGTAACACTGTTTCGATATTTTTCAAAGTGTTTCCGTCTGGTCGCCTGAGCTTGGAAAAGCTTCCATGAAGCCTTTACTGGTGAAATACAACTCCAAAATATCACCTCTGGACAAATGTGGATCCACTTCTATTGTCAGAACAATTCTTCTTCGTAGATGCTTTCATCTGAGGGGATGTTCTCAAATTGATACACCTGCAGCAAATCTTATAAGTGAACAACATCTTCGAACTCCTTGGTATGCTCGTATTGTTTTATACCTCGTTTTTGGTTCTCTGGACAATCTGTAGATATATATACCCTTGCTTCGCACGTCCATCAGTTACAATTTTTAAATTTTCATTCGTTCTACTGTGAATTCGTCTGAAAGTTCTCTTTGTTGGTGCTCATCTAGTACTTGTTTGATTTGCACCGATCAACCGGTACAATGCGACCCATCGATCGATCGCTGCATAGACCCGAAAATCGCCATTTTCCTTTCTCCAAAAACCTCACCTATCCAAACTACAACCTCATCCAACTCGATTCCAACCACAAATAAACATTCTTGGACACTCAACAAGGATTAAAACCCATTTTAATTCAAGCAAAACAACACGAATCCAAGATTCTTCAAAACCCAAAAATTTCAACTCAACTCAAAATCATAACCAAAACTTACAAAAATACTATCAAAACAAAGATAAATGAGAGGGGAATCTCACCCATAATCGAGCTCCATTGGTTTCTCTTCAAAGGGAAGAAACAAAAGGGGGAGAGAATGGGGGGTAAACAGTGAAGAGGAGAGAGAGAGAGAGAGAAGCGACTACAAATGATTGAACACCGAGTCTACTTGATATTTGTAGTATCAAGACTCCAAAAAAACCCGAGTCTCAAATACTCGTACCAAAGCTCTTTATTAAAACAAGTGTTCAATAATTTATCTCAAACTCGCTCAAATACAACCCAAACCTCCATCCAAAATCCCCAACCTCGAAATCCCAATACCATTACGATTCTAAGGTTCACCACACCATGATCATAAAATCTCAAACCTTTAAACCAACCATTCTGACAATAGGTAAATAATCTCCTAGGATCTCAGCTCCCAATAATTATTGTTCAATTCTAATAATTACCTCTTTATTAACATATAGCTCCATTTAATCAAAGTAATAAATTTTCAGGCATCACTATTTTCTTGTAATGGTTTATGCCAGGTAGGCATACACATGTTCCTTGTAATATTTTACACTTCTTGTTGAAGCGTTGAGCTTCCGTCAGATGCTTCTGATTCAGTGTCTCCAATTTTAATATTTTCAGAATAAACATAAGCCCAGATACCATTTTTTGACTGGATCGGGTTTAATAGTAGAAATGGTAAACCTTTTGGTAAAAGTTGAAAAGTATTTAAAACCCTAGGGAGTAGCATGCAATTAACCCCTTTTTTACTTTTAAGGATAAATTGGTAAACTTGTATGGGGTATGGAGTTATAATTAATATGAAAGTGATATTGAATTTACCCTTTTTCTATCGGGTAAAAAATTAAATAATATTTCTAATATGTAAAATATAATATTTTTTAGTTTCATAATGTTGTATAGGTAAAATTATTATATTTTAAAAATTTCTGCTGAGTATATGCCCGGCTTTGGCTCATGAGCTTCAGGAAATGGAGGGAAATTGATACTCAATTTAAAGTGAGTAAACAGAATTATATACTCTCCCGAAGAATCGATTATTACTTCACAATATAATGAACGAAAAATAAGTCGAACATAAGAGAAATATAAGTACAAAACTTAATTTAAGCATTCACTAGTTTCGGAAATAATTGAATGAAGCTCCAACGATAGTAACTATGTACCTGTTTTCAAAAAAAACAACAATTAAGCATTTACAATAGATTTCAAACCTGTTTTTCCTGTCGGCACTACCGTTTGCGTATCTGCTGTGAGTAAAAGGATCTTCGTAACTGCTAACCCATGTTTATACTGAATGAATTGCTTCAATATACCGTAATTCTAGTAAATTATATTCAGAATTTCAGATAATATATCCCATTGCGAGCTTCCTTAAAATCTTTACCATTTTTACCTATATAAAAATGCTGTTGTAGATACGTATTTGGCTTTAGAACAAGTGTGACTGTCATAATAGGTGCACCGCAAATCAATCGGTGGGTTTTTGATATCTTTCTATGACATTTTATCCATTAGCAATACTTTATCTTAGGAATGTAAATAAATCGAAAATATTCACGAACTTTCGAGTAGATTTGAAAAATATTTAATTCATATTCGAAATTCTCGAATTCCAGCCAAACTTAGAACACGTTCGAACTTTTTTTCGAGCCAAACTCAAGCCCAAATTACTTTGTTCGATAATTCGCGAGCTGCTCGCAAACTTTAATATTTTTTAATATAATTTAATTATATATAAAATAAATATATTTAGTAAGGGTGTGCAATGGTTCGGTTAACCGGACTGAACCGAAAAATTTCGGTTCAAACCGAACCGAATTTTTTGTTTCGGTTTTCTATTTTTAAAAAAAATTCAATTTTCGGTTACAGGGTTTGGTTAACCAAACCGAAAATAAACTTTTAAAAAAAATTAATTTTTTTTTAAAAATTAAATGGTTAATAAATATTTTTTAATGGTTTCTTTCGTGATCACATGAATAAAAACTCGTAATTTAACTATTGTTTTCAAGTATAATATAATTTATTTTGTTCTCTTTTAAACTCGACTTTTTGGTATAAATAACTTCAAAATAATATTAAAACTTTTGAATTAAAATGCTAAAAACACATTGAGTCCAATGTATGATGTATTGGTATTTATATTTATGTTGGATTTCCTTTCGACTAACAAGCCAATTCCAAAATTCAAAAAAAAAAAAAAAACTACGGTTTTAACCGAAACCAAACCGAACCAAAAAATTTCGGTTAAATTGAAACCAAACAATTTCGGTTCAGTTTCATTTTCAGAATTTTTGAAATTTCGGTACCGAACCGATGAACACCCCTAATATTTAGAACGTTTTAGGGTATTTAATAGTTCGAATAGATTGCGATTGTTCGAATCTTTTTTAGCCGAACTCAAACTTTGATTTGAGCTGAACTCGAGCCAAATTTTTTAAATGTTCGAACTTCGAATCGAGCTCGAGCTTGAATATATATATTTTGAGTCGAATTCGAACCTTAAAAATTTTCTTCATATTCAGTTCAATTCGATTCATTTACACCCCTAATCTCAATACTCATGCATATCTAATCTCGAGGTTGTTATAAACTATGAAATAATAGTAAACCTTCTTTGTTAGAAAGAAAAGCATGCAGCAGCAGCACGACTCAAGAATATGTTTCAAAACATTTGGTGTGAGGTTAATGAACTCCACGACACACATCCTAAACGGTCAAACCTGATAGAGACAACTTTAAAGAACAAGGGTAATGAGGAGAATATCTTCCTTACTGCATCTAAATATGCTTGAAACCTTAATTAAACACATTATGCAAGATAGGCATATTCTCAACCTCAATCAATTTATATAATAAATAACAGTGGCATCTTAAATTCTAAAATGTGAAGGGTACAACAAAGAGATTTTTCATAACAAAGCATGCCAAAAAGGTTTGATGAAGTAAAAGAAACCTCAATGCATAACCATGCATCGGTCCTACACTTAACAAGATCGTTTCGCTTATCCCAGTTTTACTTTAGGATATGGTGTAGTTTAGATGTACATCTGTCCAATCATCAACAAGCATAACTGAAAGCCATGCTCATGTTAACACAACATAATCATCAAGATTTAATGGCAAATGCACTAAAAAAAGCACAGTTATATTGACTGAATTCATATGCCAAAAACCATCGGTATCAGTTTTCTAGCAACTGAAATAACATGAGTGAAATAACATGACAGACCTAACATTTCTGTCATAAGGACAATTTCAGGTTTTAAAAACTACCAAAGCAACCCAAACATCTGAATGCTGGCATAAAAGTATGCTTAAAGGAGTAGAAAAGGCGTGATAGATATAAACAAAGACAGCAGCCAAGAGGAGCTTTCAAAAAACGGATAGAGATAACCAAAAATCTTATAGCTAATATTTTGGGATAATAACCATATTAGTCCCTATTGTTTAAGGCTTTTCCCGTTTAGTCCCCATTGTTTTTTAATGACACAAATAGTCCCTGATGTTTAGTATTTTCCTCCAATTTAGTCCATCAGTTTGTTTCAGGGACTATTTTGGGTCACAAAAAACAGAGGGGGGACTAAACTGGGAGAAGCCTTAAATAATAGAGAGTATACCAGGTATTATGCCAAATGAAATTGGGTTAAGGCAACCTCAATTTGAGGATATATGGGCAGGTCCATTAGTTATAAACGAAAATAAACGGCTGGACTAAATTGGGGGGGAGAAAATTAAACATCAGGGATATTTGGTCATCAAAATCAATGTGGAATAAACCGAACAAAGCCTTTAGGTACTAAACTATGTATTATCCACAATATTTTTTAGATAATATGCCGCACAGGGACTTCTTCTGCACCAACTCAGAAATGGTGTAGCAGAAGTGCAAAACATATTTTCACATTGTTTGTCATGTAAGAATCCAAGCTCGCTACACTAGAGATCCTAACATAGTGATGTGCTATCATTTCTAAGTTCTCATAAATATTTTCACTCACCAGCTGCTAATGACATCCTTCCTACCCCTTTACATTCGATGGCTTGCCTCTTTATATTCACCAACTGCACACAATAGGCCTTAAACAACATATCACAGCCATCAAGCACTATTGTACGAAGTCAAGTATGAAAACGGAATAACATTTGTAGTCTTGTGTTAGTCACTGTATCCAAGTACTCATCAACAGGTATTAGGAAAATATCAGGACAGAGGAAGAAACTATGACTCAGGCACAGCCGATTTTGTGTCTGACGACATCATGCCTGTCTCTCTTTCCTCAAATTATTGGAATACACTTGCAGCACCCGTCTCTGCCGTATCCAGTACATGTTCAGGTTATACACAGGTCTGACTCAGTGCATAGCGATTTTCCTGCGATCCAGCCTAGTCTTGACAACTAACAATTATAGCATAATTCATTGGGGAAAACAAACAATTCTAATACGGCTTTATCAGCTTCGAAGTCCAGTAGATGGAGATAATACTAATTAAATAAAGAAAAAGTACGAAGAGAAAAAACAACGGCTATTATGAACAAAAAAACACAATATTACAACCAGTTAAAAGACAAGATTTTCTCAGAAAAGAGAAAGTGTTTCTAAAGCCATTTTTTGGAAATTTCGGACCAATCTTGAGATCTACCAGTTATATCCAAATTCAATTAACAAAGAAAATATATCAAGAAGTTATCATCTCAAAAGCCATGTAGATAGATACTCATAAATCATGGGAAGATGTTAACGACAATGACCAATTATGGAACGACAATGACCAATTATGGAACGACAAAACATTTCCATAATCCAAAGGCAAACTATCAGATAAAGTTCAAAGTTTCTCCTGGAGAATTTAGTGAAAGAGAGAGACAGGTACACAATGTAACTTTTAGACAAGGACATCTATAGATTGGCTAACAACTCAAAATCTTCAAATGTGAGGCTGGTGTAAACAAACACAAAAAAGAGTACCAATTGAACTCCGACTCAAAGCTCGAATTCTTCATCCCGCAGAGCCAATTCCGCCGCTTCTTTCCTCCTCTTCATCAAGCACAAAGTACTCATTCCTTTCCACAGGCCTAAACATGTAAAAGATCACAGCATAAAATGCAAGACTGGCGACTTCCTCAGCTGCATAGGCCACCCACTGATACTTGTAAGCAGCAATAGTCCTAAGTGCAAACACCACAATTCTCGTAAAGTAAAGGTACCCAATAACTACAATATAAAACTGCCTAAAAAGGGTCAATTTTGCCAGATTCCTTGCTGCCTTCCCATCGGTCTTCGACGTCTCTCTCAATGACCTAATCGACCATACTATCGGAAAAATAATTGCACAACAACAGATAATATCCACCAACAAGAAAACCTGGTTCCAAGTAACCCAATCCTTAATAAAAGGGCCTGTCTCCCCGATCACAACAGAAGCCACATTGCCAAAACTTGCAATGGGATCACTATCATCAACACCTTCTTCTCCCTCTCCTGCAAGAAAGGCTTTCAAGAACGACCACCCAGTACCAATCAAAATTATCACCGTAAACAACAAAACAACCCTAATAAACTGAAAAATGTAAAACAAAACATCCCACCCATGCGGCGTTCCAGTAACCTTCACATAATGCTTATCCTCCGCCGCAAGCCAACAAATTCAACACCTTCATAATCACCCAATACCCCCATCAAAGCGTGGATCCGATGAACAACCTTCCTATTTTTCAAAACAAACAAAAATCCAGAACGCAAAAAACGCGAAATAAACAACTGAGAAACAGAAATACAACGAGGGCAATTGAGTTAGCCCAGCCGATAAATAATCTTTCACGTAGTCATCGAGATTATAAAGCTCCGTGCGCACCTCCATGGACACCGTAGAATCAGGAGCACAATTAGCGAAGAGAAAAACGAATACTCATTCGGGAAAGTGATTGGATAAGAGTGCTGGAACGATGAACGCGGTAGGCGGTGATAGATCTCGGAAAGTGAAGAGGTGGGTAGTGTATTAGATTCAAGAACGCAGAAAGAAGGGGTTTGTTGTAGTTCAATGAGGACTTGAATAAGGGATTCTTCGGAGAGGAGGAAGAATCCGAGTTGGGAGGGATCGGGGGACGCTCCGGGGGAAACGACGGAAACGGAGGATACGGAGATGTTGGCTTGACCGGTGTGGGTGAATCCAAATCGCTCGAAGAGAATCATGGGACGAGAATCGGAAGAAAATTTTAGGGTTTTGATCTCCGCAGCGATGGGCGGAAGGAGGACAATGAGAAAGAGGACGACGAAGAGGAAGGGTATTTTCGTCATTACGGTTAGGTGTAAACGGAGGAAGGCGGCGGCTGTTGGGAGGAAGAAGTTGAATATCGCGTAAAATAATTTTTATTCCGAAATGCCCCTAAGATCTGCTTCGCCAAATGGGGAAATGGAACTGCGACTTCTGACCAGAAATAACAGGGTGCATTGGATCTAATCGCATTAAAATTCCTATATTCGTGACATATTTCATATTTACCCTCATACTTTGAGTAATATATCATTTCAGTCCTGCTTGGATCACATCATCTTTAAAACAAATTTTGCTTGCTTTATGTTTGAGTAAAACAAAGGCAAGTGCTGAGTCTATGTTCTAAAGGCTAATAAGAAACTTGTTTAAAATGGGTCAATTCGATCGAAATTGGTTGTGTCCGCCCAATCCGTGGTCCAAACGAGCTGGCTCGTTTGGGCCCACCTCCAGGTGAGTTGGGTAAAACCCAACCCAATCCAACCCACGGCCCGCCAGATTTTATTTTATTTTTAAAAAAAAACACTTCAAAAAAAATTTCAACTGAACTTGTCGAACCTGGATACTGGAACTTGCTTCAGGTTTTATCTAGATATTAACCCTACTACTAAAAATACTTGACTAGGGAATCAATATTTACTCAATTTTGAAATACATGTTGCAACTTTCAAGCAAGACGTGAAAAATATATAGTAGATTAGATGCTTCAATGTGATATTGAGTTCATATTTATGAATTTAGCCTTAAAAAAAAGAATAACAAAAAAAAAATTGAAAAAAGGGGCCAACCCGCCAAAACCTGCGGCCCATTTGAGCCACACGCGGGCCTAAAAAATGCTGGCTCAACCAGCCTATTTGGCTAGTTGAGCGCAGGCCTGACCCATTTTAATAGCTCTACTCATGAGTCATGTCCTTCATTGAAACGACTCTGATTCAAGTCTTTTATTGATTTTTATATAATTTAAAAGTCTTGCGGTATTCAATCTAGATTTTAATATACTTCATAAAAGTCTAGTTATATCAAAGATAGATTCGTGAAGTTTCAAAAGTCAAGCGGTATAAAAAATAGACTTTTGAGGAGAAAACACAAGAAACCAGATTGTATTTTGTTCTTGCTCTTTTCTACAACATCCTTTGATCGTTTACATCGTGACGTCTTATTAATATCATCGATTTATTTGCACTAGTTTTATCTTGAAATTCAATTCAAGAAGGGAAGGTTTCTCTAAAAGTGGCAATGAAACCAATAATCATAATTATGTGAAATACTTTCAAACGAACTATATCAATGGAATAATGCACCCAGCCAAAGAACGAATGTGGAACAGATGTGTAAATTTTAGGCAATAGATGCGGAGATTTTAGGTAACCTATATAAGATAATTAGGTTTAGCGGAAAGCTTATTGGAAAGCTTGATTGTATTTCATTGAGAAACTTCAATATTTATACAAGTACAAGATAATCTTAAAACGAAAGATAAAGATTACAATATATACTTGAACTGATAATGATAAAAGATATCATTAACTAAGGAAGTATGTGAAGATTGAGATCAATCTTCACTTGGTTTAATATGGCCCTGCAAAATTGACGTGCATCAGCAACGACGATTTTTGGAACGTAACAACTAGAGACGTGTACGAGGCAGTGGCTTGGTAAGGATATCCGCAAGTTGATCAATATATTTACATAATTGACAGTTAGAAACCCCTTTCACACTAAGTCACGAACAAAATGAAGATCAACGAAAATGT
>CAJQUN010002343.1:0-28361 GCA_907163345.1 Haberlea rhodopensis | reverse complement strand
CTGTTATGCCCCTGGAAGTATCTGCATGTAGCAAATTTAAAACGCAAAAAAAGAAGAAGAAACGTGCTCAGAATAAACTCAAAGTAAGCTGTAGAAGTAAGAGAAAAATTAAAATAAATGTAAGAGAACACGTCAGGAACACAAAATTTCCTAAGCTAACACAGAGTGCAACAAGGAAACAATAACACATAATAGTTTGCTAATGGAGATTTTATTGGGAATTTGACCCTCTAAATTCACCTCATGATCTGCACATTTTATTGAATAAACAAAAGGAGAAATAATAATGACACAATGATTTAACGTGGAAAATTATCAAATCAGGAGAAAAACACTATATAAGATTATTACAACCACACAATTTTTCTTTTCACCCCAAACACACCCACAAAGCTTTCCCACTAGCCACACTTTATAACTCTCGCATCTCCATTTACAAGAATGACACCTAATAAAATCTTTTCTGATGTGGAATATCAGCCACAGCTGCAGCCACAGAGCATACTAAGAATTTTACAAGACTCTAAAAACAAGAGAGAGAATTTATTTAATATAAAGTCAAAAGTTGCTAGATAAGCTATTAACTGACGCACTTAAACTTGAAGCCTAAAGCCTCATTTTATAGTAAAGATTTTGCCCCCAAAATTCATATCCCACCGATGTGGAATAATATTACAAAGACAGAAACCCAACAGATTTGATTATTGAAATGGAACAAAAGAGATTACAAGCACTCAACACTTCTCAAAGGAGAAATACATATAACTCTTCAACACATTCAAGGGATAAAAACCCCTTGCCCAAGCACTACGCTTGTGCTACACAACTCAAGGTAAATCCTGAATTTGTTTTCTCCCCCTCCCCCTCACGATTTATTCTGTTGTGCATAACTAAACTCATCTCACACCATTAACATGTCTTCTTTCTCCTTGATTTTCCTTGGGCCTGGTAATTAGCCCATCTATTTATTGGTCTGATATGACTGTTGACAGATTGTTCACCAACAATTAAAGTGGGTGGTTGGTAGTGGAAGTTGGGGAGATGGCAGTTGGGATATGTGCATTTAATGCACATCTTCACCCTATAAATAGAGTTCATTTCCTTCATTCTAAAATATCCCATTTCAGAGTGTTCTCTCTTATCTCTACATTTGAGTGTCTATTCTATAATATTTATTAGGTAGTTTTTCTCTTATATTGAGAGTGATGTTCTCTTTGAAAGGTAGTGAGAGGTTGTAAACCACGAAATATTATAGTTGGAATCTTTTCATCTTGCCCGTGGTTTTACCCTAATAATTTTTAGGGGTTACGTAAATTCTGGTGTCCATTATATTCTTCATTTTCTCTATTTTCTATCTCATGTTGCCGTACCTGGGGCCAACAAGTGATATCAGAGCCTCGTTGTAAAAAATCTTAGAAATTCTAAGTATGCTTTGTGGTTGCCGCCTTGACTGATATTTCGCATCAGAATGTTTTTGAGATATGTTTTTTATTGAGGCAATTTTATTGTTGATCAAAAATGGCGGCACGATTCGAGATTGAAAAATTCAACGGAAGCAATTTCATGTTGTAGGAAAATAAAGATGCAAAGCAGTTCTAACGAAAAGATAGTTACTTGGCGGCTATTGGAGATAGGCCGATGGAGGGGCATGGACGATGAATAATGGAATGAGATGACGGTAACTATGCTATTGCCATCTGCATTTGGGCTCTAGCAGATGAAGTTTTGTCATGTATTGCTGAAAAGAAAAATGCCAAAGAGATTGGGATACTCTGACAAACCTATACGAGGCCAAAGTCACTACACAACAAGATTTTCTTAAAGAGAAGGCTTTATACTCTTCGGAATGTCGGAATCATCATCAGTGACCGACCATAGCAATACTTTGAATACTCTATTTGCCCAGCTTACGACTTTGGGGGCATAAAATAGATGAAGTTGAACTTGCGGAGCTTCTACTTCAAAGTCTACCAGGATTTATACGATCAGCTCATTATCAATCTCGACCAGCAATATCACTAATGATATGCTAGTCTTAACTAATGTTGCCAGCCGCGGTTCTTGAAGAAGAAAAGTAGGCGCAAGAACAAGAAAGGCAGGTTGGCAAGTGTCGAGTGCAGAGGCTTTGCCCAATGATGGAGATCGGCGAGTGTGACTCCAGTGGGAGCCACAATATAGTAATCCAAATCCAGAAGTAAGAAGAAGAATTTTTACTGCTATAAATGTGGCGGTAAGGATACTTCAAGAATGATTGTATAAGTACTAAGAGTACTGAAAAAGATTCTCAAGGAAATGTTGCCAGTACCTCAGACGGTGGAGAAATACTATTCAGCGAAGCAACAACTGTTGCGGAAGGCAGACAAATATTTTATGACACATGGATAATGGATTCAGGAGCGGCATGGCACATGACGTCTTGGAGAGAATGTTTCTATCAATATGAACCAGTCTCAGGATGATCTGTATTCATGGGAAATGACCATGCCTTAGAAATCGCTGGTGTTGGAACCATCAAAATTAAAATGTTTGATGGTAATATTCGCACCATACAGGAAATACGACACGTGAAGAGTCTGACAAAGAATCTCTTGTCATTGGGACAATTGGACGATATCGAGTACAAGACCCGTATAGAAAATGGGATCATGAATATCGTAAAAGGCGCGCTTTGTGGTAATGAAGGCGGAAAAGGCTTACAAGAATATGTATGTACTTCTGTGGGAAACACACAAAGATGCAGAACTAGTTGTTGCATCAGCAAGTTCGGGAGAAGACATAATGCAAAGGAAGCTCGGGCATATGTCAGAACGAGGGTTTTGAAGGTTCTCTCGGAACGGAAGTTGCTGCAAGGGCTTACAAAAGTGTCTCTACCCTTTTGTGAGCATTGTTACCAGTAAACAACATAGACTAAAGTTTGGCACATCTACTGCCAAAAGCAGCGGTATATTGGAGTTGATTCATTCTGATGTTAGGCAAGCACCGATTGTATCTCTAGGAGGAACGAGATACTTTGTCTCGTTCATTGATGATTTCTCTAGAAGATGATGGTGTAATCCAATCAAGAAGAAATCAGATGTTTTTCCAGTCTTCAAAGTGTTCAAACGCGGGTGGAACTTGACTCTGAAAAGAAGATCAAGTGTTTGAAGACTGACAATGTAGGAGAATATACGAGTGATGAATTTGATGCGTATTGTCAACAATAGGGCATCAAAAGGCAATTCACGACGGCTTACACACCTCAACAAAATGGAGTGGCGGAGCGGATGAACAAAACCTTGTTGGACAGAACAAGAGCTATGCTGAGAGAACTGCGGGTCTAGCCAAGTCATTTTGGGCAGAAGCAGTTAAAAACCGCCAGTTATATTATCAATCGCTCTCCATCAGTAGCAATTGCTTTGAAGACTCCTATGGAGGTGTGGACTGGAAAACCGGTTGATTATTCTCGGCTACGCACATTTGGAAGTCCCGTGTACGTTCTGTACAACAAACAAGAAAGATCGAAGTTGGATTCTAAATCCAGAAAATGTATCTTCTTGGGCTATGCTGATGCTGTCAAGGGGTATCGTTTGTGGGATCCCACTGCCCACAAACATATTCAGCAGGGATGTTATCTTCGAGGAAGATAAAGTGAAGGGAGACAAAGACTAATTCAGATAGTACTACAATTCATGTGGAGAATAAGACAGACGAAGATCAAGTTTCTTCTGAGGTATTACCAGAGCACGAGGAACAAGAACCAGTTGAGTCAGAAGTTTTCAAAGTTCGGCAGTCTACTCGCGAGAGGAGACCACCGGGTTGGCTTTCAGATTATGTTACTGAAAGCAATATTACATACTGCTTATTAACAGAGGATGGTGAACCATCAAGTTTCCAGGAGGCTACTCGAAGTTCTGATGTATCCATGTGGATGACAACAATGCAGGAAGAATTGGAGGCTTTGGACAGGAACAAAACTTGGGATCTTGTTACGCTACCACGAGGACGGAAAGCAATCGGTAATAGATTGGTCTATAAGATCAAACGTGAGGGTAACAACCAAGTGGAAAGCTATCGTGCAAGATTGGTGGTGAAAGGATATGCTCAGAAGGAAGGTATCGACTTCAATGAGATATTTTCTCCTGTAGTCCGACTTACAACAGTCAAAGTAGTATTGGCATTATGTGCGGTGTTTGACCTACATCTAGAGCAGCTAGATGTAAAAATGGCTTTCCTTCATGGAGATATGTCCACGAATTGAAGCTAGGGAATTTGATATGAAGGACTTGGGACCAACAAACAAGATTCTAGGGATGCAATTTCACCGAGACAGAATTAACAGAAAGATTTGGTTTTCCCAAAGAAATTATTTGAAGGAAATCTTGCAACGCTTCAACATGACATGCAAGATTGTAAGACAATTTAGACCCCTCTTCCTGTTAACTTCAAGTTATCCTCCGATATGTGTCCTAGCAGTGAAGCGGGGAGGATGGAAATGTCTCGAGTACCGTACGCATCAGCGGTGGAAAGTTTAATGTTCGCTAAGATCTGTACAAGACCTGACATTGCACAAGCAGTGGGAGCAGCCAGTCGGTACATGGCGAATCCTGGACGAGAGCATTTGAGTACGGTTATGAGGATCCTTAGATACATTAAGGGTACCTCGAATGTTGCATTATGTTATGGAGGATCAGATTTTACACTCAGGGGCTATGTGGATTCAGATTATGCAGGTGATCCAGATAAAAGAAAATTCACTACTGGATATGTGTTTACACTTGCAGGAGGAGTAGTAAGCTGAGTTTCAAAACTGCAAACAATTGTTGCATTATCTACTACCGAGGCAGAATATATGACAGCTACTCAAGCTTGCAACGAGACGATATGGATTCAGCATTAAAATGTAACAACAATTAGGACATTTAAGTTTCACTCACTTGTTTAAAAAAGAAAAAAAGTTTCACTCACATGTCCTGATCATTCACAATCGTTAGCGCAGTTTTTGCAATACTTGAGAATGCAGGATCAACATTGTAATCCTCTTTAGCTGACGTCTCGAAGTAAGGTATGTTCCCTTTAGATGCACACCATTCCTTGACTTTCTTTTCTGAAACCTGTATTTGACAAAATTAGAGGCAATAAACAATAAGAATGGAATTATAGAAGCACAACTGAGCTCACCACTCTGCTATTACCACCATCTATATCGATCTTGTTTCCAAGTAATACAAAGGGAAATGTCCTTGGGTTAGCTGGATTAGCCTGCACCATAAACCCAACCCTATAAATTTTTTTTTTGTTTTGTTTTGAAAGTAACCCTATAATTCACTACAAACTACTTTCTATTTTTTCTCAGTTCAAAACCACGGCATCACAAATCAATGAGAATAGTGCATGAGTTGAATGGGAACAAAAAATTTTGGGCTATTTACAATAATTCTATGACCCTAGATAAATCATAGTAAAAAACTAAAAATAACTTTTACCCTAATACTTCAACTATTGGATGAAATGCTGTTGTTAAATTAACTTGCAAGAGGTATTATATACAAGTTTAACAAGTCAATCATGTTGAACAAACCAGTCAGTATCTTAGATCAAGGGAAAACAAGCTCATGAAAAGAATAGGATAGTTGCAAATCCGCAATCCATTGGCCCACCAAAACAAAATACACGATCCAATCTCTTAGGTAGCTTAGACAAAGAAATATCACGTCACTCTTTGTCAATTTAAAGTATAAACATAATTAATACAAAAGAAAATAAAAGACCTGCCAGGTATCAAATTCAGTCAACAATAGAACTGTTCGAATGAAGACTTACTTGCTCCATTTGAGCGATAATATCTGTGGAAAGCCACACGGCAAAAATGGCATAAGAACCATAAGAGAATCTATAAAGTTACTCACTATATCTTCTTTTTTTTCCTTCTGAAATCCAATATAGATTGATTGGTGTATATTCAATTACTAGACATGAAGGATCATCAGGAATTCTTAATCTAAGATCTTAGAGATACGAAAGAGTAGTAACGAGCAATCTCACATATCTAATAGAGCAGGCATGGATATTCTGAAAGAATGAAACAGATATTTTCTAAATAGAATATGTGGCTTATCAATGTTCTTGAAGTACATAACACATCTTACATTTCCCATGACTCATCAGATCATGCACTACTTATCATAAAAATATAACAGTTATAATGCCATATTCCATGTTCTGTCACAGATAGAAACAAAGTAAATCACGATGTTATCCTACATATGTATTGCTCCATTGTCTACATATTTTACAGTCTTCATAACCATTATTTGTAATTTGATGCATGCATAGCCAAAAGTACCATTGAAAACGTAAATTTCATTTGTATATATGCCTAATATTTACTGAAATCAGACTTAACGTAACTTTTCTGAAATGCAAAATGTGTGCCACTAAAATACCCTTGACTGTATTTCAAAAAAAATACCCGACCGATAAAATTTCATTTAACTTTTAGTATACAAAATGAATATCACTAAATTGAAAATTTAAAATCTTCACACAAGTTAAGTGTGCAAATTTAATGTTTTACTCATTTTAAATAGTTTACTAAGAAACTATTACAAATATATTGGAATATAAAAAAGTATCTTATCATTTATTCATATTCGTGAAAAGATAAATTACTCTTTCAAACAAAATAAAAACAAAAACATTAGAAACTAACAAGATACAATGGAAAGACCAAAGCACCACCACCTGCTTAAGAAATTCTTCATGCCAATTGTCAAGGGTATCAAAGGATCGCATCACGTTCACATCATACACAAGAACACAACAATCAGCCCCTCTATAAAATGCAACTCCGAGACTTTGAAATCTCTCCTGGCCAGCGGTGTCCCAAATCTGACAACCCAAAAATTCACTTAACATTCCTCGAAAGCAAACATAATTGTCAACATTCAAAATTTTCAAGATAAACTTTCAAACAAAACGTCGAGACATTAACATGAACCTACTTGCAGAGTGACGATTCGATCGTCTATTTGAAGTTCCTTAGTGACAAAATCAGCCCCAATTGTCGCTTTGTAATGCTGACTGAATTTCTTATGCACGTATCTATTTTGATCGGTCAAATAATTCTCTTGATACAACAACAATATGCACATTATTAAAATTATAAATACGTTAAAAATCGTAATCATCCAACTTCCAATTTTGTACAGAGGAGTTACATACAAAAACTGCTAATAAACAAATAAAAAACAAATTTATCCAGATCAAAGCGTAAACAAAACGAAACACACAAGGATACTGGTTCATCAACGAAGTTTTGCCTACCCTGAACAAGACAAACAAAATTAGGAATTGTGATGAGATAATACAACCCTAACATCGTACTATCAAAAAATTATCAAAAATGGCATAAGAAAAAGGTTAAAAAAAATACCCGCTGTCTCCGAGGACGATGACCTTGAGCAATGTTCGTCTACGCATTGACATTTCTTGGTAAAGCCCGAGTTTCCTTTCCAAAATTTCTCCCTAATATTGGCTTTTGAAAAAACGTGTGAGAATTGTGAAGAAAGGAAAGAGTACGGAGAAACGGGCGCCAATTTAGATCTCTATCAGAAATACTCTCCCGACTTTCTAATATTCCAACGAATCCATCACGCGGATAAAATTCTGAATTTCGAACTGTAAAATAATAATAATATTAATATTATGAAAATATGAAAATTATATGCATGGGACTCCACAGCCTTTATCCATTTAAAGTTCAATCGCCACTAGGGGTGGGAATCGGGTCGGGTATTCAGGTATTCGGGTATTCGGGATCGGGTATTCGGGTATCGGGTAGCTTGGGAAGCTACCCGTTCCCGAACCCGAAAATATCGGGAACCCGATATCGGGTATCGGGTACCCGAAATCGAGTACCCGAAACCCGCCTGGTTTTTTTTAAAAAAAAACTATTCAGCATATACATCATGCGTGAGAGTGAGATTGAAGTTGAAGTGTGATTTTGTCTGAGATAACCTAAGGCGTGCGTGACTGTGTGAGAGTGAGAGATTGAAGAAGAAGTGTCTGAGATAACCTAATGTAATCGGGTAGTCTGTACACACAAAATCATTCATTTTTTAATTAAGTCCTTAACGGGTTCGGGTACACGGGTACCCGACCCGTTTTGTTTTTTTAAAAATTTATACCCGATCCCGAATCCGATTGAATCAAATCCCGATCGGGTAATACCCGATCGGGTTTTTAAACCCGATAAACCCGACAATTTCGCGATGAACCCGATCGGGTCGGGTTTGAACCCGAATACCCGATCCCGACTCCCACTCCTAATCGCCACTACTAATTCTTCAATCGTGCACTCATTACTCAACAATTTTTTTTTATTTTGAACTTCCTAGTTACATAAATTATCAAATATACTCTTACTCTTCATTTGTCTTTTGTATTAACTATTTCTCTCTTTCCATGAATCTCCATGAACGTGTATAAAAAATGACTCCACCTTTGAAATTTTATATATCTTTTCTACCAACAAATCCGAACCAAATTCACAATCTTTTTTCTTTAATTTTCTAGAGAGCTATTGTTGTGTGGTAGATAAATTTTCTACATCCCTTTTCTTTCTTTCATTACCGATAATTCACATCCAGTCCAAAGCAACCCCCAAAAATATGTCTCTAACTCCATGAAGAAAAAAAACTAGCAAATTACCTAATGCATTAAATATGTTATTTTGTACCACAAATCAATATATAAATAATACCAAAAATTAGCTTATAAAGTATCAAAAATTATATAATTTGGTACCATAATCAGTATATTTAGTATCATGGGGTAGCTTATATAGTGTCACAAATTATATAAATTTTAGGACCACATATCAGTATATTTAGTACCACATATTAGCTTATATAGTACCACATATTATATAATTTGGTACCACAAGTATATCTAGTATCGCACAGTAGTTTATATAGTACCACAAATTATGTTATTAGTACCAAAAATATGTTATTTAGTACCACAAATCAGTACATTTAGTACAACATATTAGTTTATATAATACCACAAATTATATAATTTGGTACCACAAATCAGTATATTTCGTACGACATTGTAGATTTGTATGTAACAAACGAAATAGATAGTTCACATCTAAGCTAATCTTTGGCACCAAATATAATGATTTGTTGTACTAAATAAATAATTCGTGGTATTATATAAGTAATTATGTGGTACTAAATATACTGATTTGTGGTACAAAATATACTGATTTGTGGTGCTAAATATACTGATTTGTTATACTAAATCCGATGTTTTGACCAAAAATTTCAGAGTTAGCAGCGGTGTGGCACCACCTTTTGCAATGCCCTAGTGCTGCACATTCTGTCATGCGATGCATCTTTTACCTTTTTTGGCACTGGTACCAAATATATCGATTGGTGTTACCAAATATACTTATATGTGGTACTACATAAGCAAATATGTTGTACTAAACACACTAATTTGTGGTACTGAAAAATAATATTTTTTTATATTAAATAAGAAAATTGTACTATATAAGCTACTATGTGGTATCAAATACACTAATTTATGGTACTAAATATACTGATTTGTGGTACTATATAAGCTAATATGCGGTATTAAATAACATACTTTTGTAATAAATAACAATTTGTTGAACTGTATATGTTATTCCGTGGTACTAAATACACTGATTTGTGATATTATAAGCTAATTTGTGTTATATACAAATTTGTGACATGATATATACAAATCTATATAACATGTAATAGATTTGTATTAGTAGTGCAAATCATAGATTTGTATATAACATGTCATAGATTTATATATATAACATGTGAAATAGATAGTTCACATCTAATCTTACTTAATACCACATTATCTTACATTTAATGTATGATAATTATGTATATAACTTGATATATTTGCAAATAGACTTATATATGAAATGTCATCTTATGTTATATAATATATGAAATACATAGTTCAAATCTTAGCTTACTTAGTACCACATTATTATGCATTTAATATATGATAATGATATATATAACTTGATATATTTGCAAGTAGATTTATATATAGAATGTCATATATTTATATATAACATGTGAAATAGATATTCACCTCCAAAATAATATTTGGTACTAAATATACTGATTTGTGGTACCAAAAATACTAATTTGTGGTACTATATAAGTTAATATGTGGTACTATATATACAAATTTGTGGTACTAAATAACATATTTTTGGTACTAAATAACATAATTTGTGGTATTATATAAGCTACTCTATGATACTGGTACCAAATATACTGATTTGTGGTACCAAATATATTTATTTCTGGTACTATATAAGCTAATATTTGGTACCAAATAACATATTTTTAGTACTAAATAACATTATGTGGTACTATATAAGTTACTATGTGGTACTATATATACTGATTTGTGGTACCAACTGTACTGATTTGTGGTACCAAATATACTGATTTGTAGTACTAAATATATTGATTTGTTGTACTATATAAGCTAATATGTGGTACTAAATAACATAATTTTTGTACCAAATAACAATTTGGTGTACTGTATATGTTACTGTTACTTTGTGGTACTAAATACACTGATTTTTGGTACCAAATATACTGATTTGTGGTACTATATAAACTACTATGTGGTACTAAATATACTGATTTGTGGTATTATATAGCATAATTTGTGGTACTAGATAACATAATTTGTGGTATTATATATACTAATTTATGGTATTATATTAGCTAATTTGTGGTATTATATAACATATTTTGTAGTACTAGATAACATAATTTGTGGTATTATATACAATAATTTATGGTATCCTAGAAGCTAATGTATGGTACTATATATTCACATAAACTAATGTGCATTATGTGTATCAGGAATGACAATGTGACGGGTCTAAACACGGACATATATTAAACCCGCCCCTATGGGACGGGTCTAAACCCGGTCAAACAGGTCTCGGGGAGGGTTTGGACCCGTTTGACCGGGTTTCTGATGCGGGGCGTGGCGCGTCCTTGTTTTAGCCAAACCCAAACCCAGACCCACCCCGTACAAATTTTAATTTCAAATTTATTTATTTATTATTTTATTAATTTATCTCATTCTCATTTATGTAAATATTAGCCTCATGAAGAAAAAAAATGTAGATTTTGGTAGTTTATGTATGATTTTAGCATGTGCTTGTAGTGAGTATGGTAGTTTACGTCATTTTTATGTTAAATAATGTATGAGCTTGGCCATCTAAAATTTGATAAGCAGGGGGGGTAGAACCCGCAGGGTTCGCGGGATAGAGCGGCCAGGTATGGTTTTTTTTCTCGTGGGGGAGGATCCCGGGTTTGGCCAAATCCGTCCCAAATATGTATTAACCACACCATGAAAATTTTAAAATTGGTCAATTATTTTGTATCATTAGTCATTTTCACAACTACAAAACACATAATTGTACAAAATTTCTTACCAAAAGATACAACATAACAATTACAAATGTATTATATTATTCAATAGAAGCAAACATTTGAACTTGCCTCGTTAAATCACAATAGAGAATTTACAACACAACTCTTTTATAAAGTTTTGTATACATGTTGGATCCCCTTTATACATCTTGAGCTATTGGGCGTTCAACTTGCTTAAACTCAACAAAAACTTCAACTCCATGTGGAATAGCATGTGCCTATGTGGCTGTGGTCGTAGCAGTTGTTGCCTCTTAGCTAAGAGTCATTACTTCCTTTTAAACCCACAAAACAATAATATCTCCAATCACCATCAGCACATAATGCAATTGATCACAACTTTGCTAAAATGTATCAATATCTCTGTCTCAAGAATTTTACTTGCGAGGACATCCAGCCCTTCATAATAACATACTACGATATAATGTTTAATAATAGTCAAATAAACCTTGCTAAATTTGAAAATTCAGAAGGAGCAAAGGACAAAATGAGATAACTAATACAAAGATAAATTGACAAGACAATGTGTGAAAGCTAAAAATAAATAGAAAATATATCAAAAATGTTTCGAAGTGTTAGGATCGATTCGGGGGTATGTGGTCAATCAACATCCGAGTTCAACCAACTTGAGCTTCAATAGCTCGTGTTCTTGAAATAATTGCACCGAGAGATTATATCGAGTTCGGTTAGCGGAAGACATTCAACATAACCTGCTCTATAACCGATTAACCATTTGAGAATCATTTTAAAGGTATGCAAGTGAATATGTAAAAAACGATTGGTTGAAGCATTTTATCAAACACTTAGTGAGTTATACTTTGATGTTTAAACAAACACATAAGTGATTCAACAATGCTAACCAAAACAGTAAGGTAAATAAATGCAATAAAGTAAATGCACAAGTATTTGTTCATGAAAGTTCGAAGGTGGTGTAATCATTCTATGTCTCCTCTTCTTTCATCTCATGAAATGATACATTAGAAGACTTTGGTTTACAATCAAACATGTACAACCTACTTAGGCTAATACCACAAAGATAGCCTAAACTCAAAGCCCCACACAGATCACAAAGAACATGTTATTTAGAGTCTCACATGCGAAGACTATGCGATGCTTATAACTTAATTAATTGGAATGCTTGGATTGATATTCAATCAGCTGCTTTTCAGCTTTCAAGACTTGTATATATAGCCTCACATAATGATATATACATTATATACAAGAATATAGCCGTTGGGAGAGTTTTGGTAAGTTTCTCGAGCATGCAACGGTCATATTCTGCTTTCTAGGCTATTTTTGGAGGTCTGCTAGTTTTGACCCGATAGAGTAGGTCTGTTTTCAAGTCTATTGGTCGAGTCTGCTGGTTGAATGGTTGAACCTGCTAGTTGAAGTTTCAGCACGGTAGTCTATTTGCCAAGAGTCCAGTAGGATAGTCTACTTGTTACAGCTTCCAATAGAGTAGTCTGCTTGTTTGGAGTCCGTTGACCTCTACTTGTTCGAAGTTCGCTGATATCTACTAGTTCGAAGTCCGCTGGTCAACGTCTACTGGTTGAGTCTATTGCTCAAGGTCTACTGGTCGACGTCTACTGGTTAGTCAAACTCTACAGCTCGAAGTCCGCTTGCTCAAGGTTCGATGCTCAAAGTTAGGAGGTCTGCTGCTCTTTACTCTTAGTTATAATTCCTTTATTTTTGGGCAAAGTGATCAACATAAAAGTTGTATCCATTTCTCTTGGCTTTCCATGGAATCAAGAATCGCTCGTATGAGAGAGAGAGAGATAGATAGATAGATATGCTTGAAATATAAGGCAATGATCGTGCTATAAGTCTGATGATTGTAGCAGCAGAACTCGAAACTTGCTGATGATTTTTCTCCATCTTATGATCCGATTCAGGCTTCAAAATTTTAATATATCTTATAGATCTTTATCTTAGCTTTCCAACCATGCTGAATCAATCCATTTCGATAAGCGAGCTGAGAGTTATGGCCGATATACCACATCTGCTACAATCTGTCCGATTGTTTCAACTTTGCACCAGCAGATTCTTGCAGACATGTTTTCGTCAAATAAACCTTCGAATCAGGTTTGCTGATTTTAACTATGACTTGTAGAGAAATGAGTTGGCTATCCAAGGTTCGATGCTTAAAGTTAGGAGGTCTGCTGCTCTTTACTCTTAGTTATAATTCCTTTATTTTTGGGCAAAGTGATCAACATAAAAGTTGTATCCATTTCTCTTGGCTTTCCAAGGAATCAAGAATCGCTCGTATGAGAGAGAGAGATAGATAGATAGATATGCTCGAAATATAAGGCAATGATCGTGCTATAAGTCTGATGATTGTAGCAGCAGAACTCGAAACTTGCAGATGATTTTTCTCCATCTTATGATCCGATTCAGGCTTCAAATTTTGAATATATCTTATAGATCTTTATCTTAGCTTTCCAACCCATGCTGAATCAATCCATTTCGATAAGCGAGCTGAGAGTTATGGCCGATATACCACATCTGCTACAATCTGTCCGATTGTATCAACTTTGCACCAGCAGATTCTTGCAGACATGTTTTCGTCATATAAACCTTCGAATCAGGTTTGCTGATTTTAACTATGACTTGTAGAGAAATGAGTTGGCTATCCAAGCCCTTTAGAATCGGGTCGTTTTGTTATCCAACCTTTGAGATATGATCGATTTAGTCAGCATCGCTAGGGTCTACTGGATGTTGAATTCTCATTTCAGCATAATAACTTCAAGTCAATTCTCAACAATTTATCAAGCTCTAAAATATCATTTATGAAATGTACACTTGATGAAATATATTAGCACACAATAACAATTTTTGTTAACATCAAAACCCTGATTATTCGGGTTCCTAAAACCCAACACAAAGATTTAACATGAGGAAATAAATAAAATCCCCAATTTCATGCAACAATTTATTTAGTACAAGTGAAGTTGTCATCCAAACATTCAGATTGGAATTGCTCACTTACATATAATTTAATCGGTGATACTACATAAGCTAATTCGTGATACTATATATACTAATTTGTGGTACTAGATAATCTAATTTGTGGTATTCAACTAAAATTCGAATGTAATTGTAACAATTCCCCAATTTCAGCTCATAAACTCAAAGGATACATATATACTTTCAATTTGTCGATTTTAAAGCTACAACACAAACCGAAAACAATAGAATCTCACGAATTTTGCAAGAACATTCTGTCTCACCGCATACTTGATTTCCTTCCATTGTTATTGTCATTCTATTGTTATTCTTCCTGCTAGCAATAAAATCAAGAAACAAATTGCATAATATATTTAATTAAAAGAGATCTTAAGAACACAAGTAAGAATTACAAAGTCTCTGTAATGGAGGGGAGAGAGACACAGTTAAACGATTAGTTTGGGAAGAAACAAGATGGTTCCTTAAAGGTAAAATATATAAATTTGTGCTTATGGGGACTGATATTAAAACTATACTTTTTGTTAGGGTGTTTAAATATAGCATTGCTGACATATGGACTGATCACTAATTGAGTTTTGGTTTAGTGATTTTATGGCAGTTTGGCGTATATACATCACAACTGGTTAAATAATATATACTATATATTATTGGAAAATTCATTATATAATATTTTTGGCATAATTCTTTTTGTTCCCAAATTATCCTTCCATATATTCTCTTGTTTTATCAACATGTTATTTTCTTTAAATTATTTCCATGTATATTTTATTGTAACACTTACATGTGGTTTACTTATATTCCTAAAATGGCATGTGTGTAGGTTTAAATAACATCCTCGGGAAATATCTTGATCATTTATTTAAATTTCAATATTCATATTATTCTACTTGATTTTGAGTTCTACTTGTTTCATCAGTCAAATCCTTCATTTTTGTTTTCTGTCAATGAAGAATTTGGCCAATTGATATGTCAATTTTATTCATATCACGAGTTTTGAAAAGAGATTATTTAATGTTGTCATTAAAGATTTTTTTTATGCTGACATTAAGGACCTAGTAGAGATGGCAAAAGGATTCGGTCGACTGTGGCCCGACACGACCTTTGTCGGGCCTTAGGTTTTGGCCCTCAGGTCGTGCATGTCCCGTCGATAGAGGTGTCAAAATGGGTCAGGCCAACTGGATTGTCTCAACCCAATCTGTAAAATAGGCGGGTTGGACAAGCATTTTTTGGGCCCAATCCAGGCCAAACAGTTTTGCTCGCAGGTTGGTACAATTTTGTTTTAAAAAATTTGGTTATTCATTTTTTTAGCTTCAATTCATAAATAGAAACTCAATATCACATTGAAGAATCTGGTCCACAAATTATTTTTCATTTGGTAGTGATTGAAAGTTGCAATATATATTTCAAAATTTCAGTAAAATATCGATTCTTTAGGCAAGTATTTTTAGTAGCATGGTAATGTCTAGATAAAACCTGAAGCAAGTTCTAATATTCTCATAGCATCAGTTCCAGGCTCGGCAAATTCAGTTGGAATTCTTTTGTAATTTTTTTTTTAATATTTTCATCTTGTTGGCTCGGCCCAACCCGTCGCTGCCTTGGGTTGGGTTGGGATTTTCCCAACCAGCCTGGAGGCGAACTCGTTTGGGTCGCGGGTTAGACGAGCCAGTATATTTGAGTCGGGCTAGCCAATTTTGATAGCTCTATCTGTCGGCCAATATAATAATTTTTCAAAACTTTTTGAAACCAATAGTGTATTAAAAAATTTTAAAAAATCAAAGTGGGCAGTGTTGGGCCCAACTTCAAAATTAAATAGGTCGCACCGACACAACCCACTGTAATGTAGGGTGGCACATTTTTGCTAGCCATACCATTACGGCCATCACATTTTGCCAAATGTAGGACCAAGCATCAAACAAACCTTTTTCAAAAGCTTAAAAGATAACCACATTTTTGTTATAAAAAAAAACCACGTTTTATTTTATACACATGAACTTTTAAAAAGACGAGGAACTAGGGATGGTAATGGGGCGGGTCCAAACCCAAACCAATATTAAACCCGCTTTGTCGGGGCGGGTCTGGACACGCTCTAACGAATTTTGAAGTGGGGCAGGGCGGGTCCCAAGTTTGGCCAACCCTCCCGAACCCGCCCCATTTTACATATTAATTTTTTCTAAAAATATTAATTTCGAAATATACATCTCACTTCTTTGACTGAATCATAACGTGACATTATTTAATTTTATATCAAAATCCATGTGATCATATTAAATAAGTTGGATATTTTAAAGGGAATGTGAATAAATAAATAAATATCTGGTACCTTAAAATTTTTTACAAGGTTTATTATAAATATTTGTTACAGAAAACATGAAATTCAATTCTAGTTAATAAACAATTCTTTTTAAAAGAATAAAAAAATAAAACAAATCAAATGGGACGTGTGTGTGACAACTTTTTTTGTAGTAAGATGAGTCTCAAATTTGGCCAAATATGTCTAGATCTTTCCAATTATCATCCCTGTGAGGAACGTCACTTGACTATTAATAGAAAACGGAGGGGCAAAAATTAATACAAGGAGGTGTGAAAGCAAACGATTTTTAAATAAATATTAATGGATTCGGATTTTATTTATTTACTCGACGGATAATAAGAATTAATAATATATATTAGCACCACTCACGTGCATAAATTTTTCTATCTAATTACTTAATTTTAAAAAAATTTCTCAGTATTGATCATGATTAAAACTGAAAATAGTATATCTTGTATTTTTATAACTTTAGAAAAAAATTAAGGATAGAGATATTTTTTGTAATTTTGAGAAATTGTAAAAGTGAAAATAAGAGATTGTAGTCAAGGATATTTTTTAAAACTGAATGGATATTCATCTAAAAATTGTTGGTAGGGTAGCATAAGTTTGGTTAATATTGTTCTTCGGGCAGATCAACCATCGAACGTGAATATTTACATCCAATGGTTGCTAGCTCACAACCACCACCCTAAGAATATCGTCATTAAGAGCGATATCAAAAATAACCCACGTCGATCATCAATTGTTTTAACTTTTAAGTTCTGAATATGACGCACATATATTTAACTATACTCTCCAAATTCCATTTGAAAAAAATATTTTTGGATCTCAATCCTGATGGTTATATCCTTAGATTCAGGCTAATTTGCAGTCATATTTATTAAAATATCCATAATTTATATTTTTAGCCTTCACAACATCCAATAAAAAATATTAAGTTTTTTGAAAAATAAAACACAATTATACCCCAAATAATTGGATACAGAATCAGGTAACATTATCCATATCAAACAGATGCAGGACACCTGGAAGCTTCCCATTATAAGCAGCCCACTCCAACCTCGATGGACTTGACACACACCAAAGTAATCCCACATCTCAATTTTCCAAGAAATTTCAACTCTACTATTTGTATTTAAATTTTGTTTTCCCAAATACATCCGTTTCTCGCCCTTTTCCTCAACCCTCGACTGCTAGGTTTTCCTTTTCACACTTGAAGATCCTGTCGATTTTTTTGTTTATTTGGATAAATTTTGAAAATAAAGATGAAAGTGAGTATGGATTGTTTTGGGAACGGGAATATATTCCCTCCGGGATTCAGATTCCACCCCACCGATGAAGAGCTGGTGCTTTTCTATCTGAAGGGGAAGATCTGCCGGAAACGATACCGTGATGATGTTATCGGAGAAACCGATGTTTACAAGTGGGATCCCGAGGAGTTGCCAGGTATGATTCTTTTTCTTGATTGATGAAATTCGTTGACTTTGACTTGTCTTCTGGGTGTTTTGATTTTTATGATTATTGGGCAGATCGTTTGTTTTGAACTTAATTGATTGACGATGATCCTTTATTGATGGGGTTTTATGGTGCAGTATGTTTTGTTTGTTGACAGATCAAAATGTGATTTGCGTAATGCTGATTTCTATTGAAGTCGAAAACTTAAAATTTGAATTTTCTGTTTTGTAGGGAGGTAGCTGTAATTGTATATCTTTTTTAGCATTATGTTTTGCTCGAGTGTGATCCGACATTGAAATTTCGCCGACAAAACTTACGAAAAATATAGACAAATATGGGTAGCTAAAGTGTTAACTTGCTGAATTGTGGGGTGAGTTTTTTTTTTTTTTAATGAGCTACCTGTAACAAATTTTTAACGATTAAAGCTTAGTTTCAAGTATTTTGGACAGAGAAGTTGGAAGTCGGTTTGATTTTGGACTTATACCTCTCTTTTTGGTTATATGCACAAGTATGATTTGTGGCTCCAAGTTCTTAGTCAGTCTGAAATCTCAGTTTCAGTAATATTTCTACTTTTTCATGTGGGATATATACTTGTGAGGGTTGAATTTGAAAGATTTTTCTATGCCTTTATTTTGTGTTGGAAGTTTTTATGTAGTAATCTATTTTTTATGGGCTTGATTTACCGAAATTTTACGTATCTGATGTACAGGGTTATCAAAGCTGAATACTGGTGACAGGCTATGGTTTTTCTTTAGTCCTAGAGATAGGAAATATCCAAATGGAGCAAGGTCGAACCGGGGCACGAGGCATGGTTATTGGAAAGTCACTGGGAAAGACCGTGTCATCGTGTATAAATCTCGCTCTGTGGGGATAAAGAAGACTCTGGTCTTCTATGGAGGTCGTGCACCTAATGGAGAACGAACAGATTGGGTGATGCATGAATATACTATGGACGAAGAGGAGCTTGGAAGATGTGAGAATGTGCAGGATTACTACGCACTATACAAAGTGTACAAGAAAAGTGGGCCTGGTCCCAAAAATGGCGAGCAATATGGCGCACCTTTCAGGGAAGAGGATTGGGCTGGTGATGATATTGATGTTCATCACCGAATTGATGGGGACAACACGATGAAGCAAGCTAATGACACCATACTAGTTGTTGATCCAAAAACTGTTACTTGTCCGCCGTGTTCCCCACTGGATGAGCTTGAAGGAATCTTGAATCAAGTTGCAAATGAGCCTGTGCTAGTTCCACCTCATTCATCTGATTTTGGATTTTCTCTGGATCAGTTTCTTGGTGAGGTGGAAAATCAGAGTTCGTCATTGGAGCATCCTTTGAAAGATACTGCTTTCCAATTTCTCCAACCATGCAGCCAGCAACCTCATGTACAAGCTAGCTTTGACATTACACAGTCTGACATAACCCAGTTACTAAATGAGGCACCTCACGTCACCTCTCATAATCCTAGTGGGCAAGAGCCTTATTTGACCGAAGAGGATTTTCTTGAAATGAACGATCTAATTGGTCCAGAACCAACTTTGCAAAATCTCGTTGAACCAGTTGATAATCTGGAGAATCTGCAGTTTGATTATTTGGGCGAGCTTGACCAGTACGAAGATGCGGCCTTGTTCTTTAATGAAATGGGGCATGGCGAGTCTGGTCAGATTTCTCAACTACAAGGTAATTATTATGAGAATGTTGTGGTGGACCCTGTCACAAGCTCGTGTTTGAACAATCTTGAGGATAGAACAGTGAACTACCAGTGGACAGTCGAGCAAAGATGTGATACTTTGACTGCGACCGAAGCAAATCAAACGTTCATTCGTTCGTCAACTTCAGGTACCGAAACTACTGCAAAGTTAGGTTTCGAGCAGCTGCATATGTATTTATGATTTACTCCAACTTTATCAGTTACACTACGTTTGTCATCATATCATATTTACTAATCTCATCGAGCTCTTGCTCAGATGGATGGTATGGAAAGACCATGTCATCTTCCAGATGGCAAGAACTCTCGTGCCCTAGTGGAAACGGGGGAGTTTGAACCCACCTTGAAGAGCTCTTCTTCTAGTCTACTAGTATTAAACTGTTCGCTAATATTGTCCAAGTTTTTTAAACTTTTAGGTTTGATCCATCAAAATCAGAGTCATAACCCAGACCGTGGTGATATTGTAAATTTTACCACCGGAGCAAATGAAAACCAAAACGACAATCAGGATGATGGTACAGACTCCTGGTTCTCGTCTGCTCTCTGGACTTTTGTGGAGTCCATACCGACAACTCCTGCTTCGGCTTCTGAGAATGCTATGGTGAATAGAGCTTTCGAGAGAATGTCTAGCTTCAGTAGGGTCCGAATAAATGCCAGAAACATGAACCTTGCGACAGGTAACACCTCTGCAAGTTCAAGGATTTCAAGCAAATCTAGAAGTTGTTTTCTATGTTTTTCTTTATTTGGAGTCTTGTGTGCTATCTTGTGGATGATGATTGGAACCTCTGTTAGGGTGTCGGCTTAAATATTACTGATTACATAATTAATGTTTAAATAGAAAATTTTGCTCCAGTGCCTCACTGGATCGTGACAAAAATTTAAGTTAATTGTGTAAATATGTGAAATATATTTTGGAAGGGACTACTGCATTTATCCTCCAGTTTTCTGTGCACTGCCAAAGTACTCCGGTTATTCTCTTGTTAACAACAACTACTACTACTAAGCCTTTAATACCAATAATTGGGGTAGGCTACATGAACAATAGAGATAATCAAGTCGGGTCGGACATATGCGTCAGTCTTCTCCAAACGCTTCTATCAGTTAACATATTTTCTGTAATCCCCTTGCACTCCAAATTTTTGCGTATAACTTTGAGTCATGTCTTCTTCGGTCGTCCTCTCGCTCTCGTGAACTGGCCGAAATCCATGGACTCCACTCGACGCACATGTGCACTGCTGGGCCTACATCGAACATGACCAAACCAACGTAAGCGGCTTTCTTGCATCTTCTCTTTTATACAAGCTACACATACTTCAGCTCGAATATCTTCATTCCTTATTTTATCTTTTCTGGTTTTACTGCACATCCAACGGAGCATACGCATCTCTGCCACACTCATCTTTTGGATGTGATTCCTCTTAGGTGCCCAACATTTCGTCATATACAACATTGCGGGTCTAACGGCAGTTCTATAGAACTTTCCCTTCAATTTCAGCGGGATATTACGATCGCATACAACTCTGGTGACGTTTTTCCATAGCCAGTCTGAATCATGTGGTTAACATCGCATCATTTTTGATAACTGAACCTAGGTATCGAAACTTGCTGCTCATCAATACCTCTTGTCCACCGAGTGCTACAACACCAGAATTCTGAAAGGAACGACCACTAAATATACACTTCATATATTCCGTTTTAAACATGCTTAATCTAAAACCCTTGGATTCCAAAGTCTCTCTCCATAACTCCAATTTGGCATTTACCCATGTCCAATTCTCGTCGATTAACACAACATCGTCAGCAAAAAGTATGTTCCAAGGTAATTCAGTTTGTATGTCTTTTGTTATCTCATTCATCACTAGGGCGAACATGAAAGGATTCAATACAGACCCTTGATGCAATCCAATAGTGATTGAGGTAATTAAGTACTGTTAATATATAATATCGAGGTAATTAAGTACTGTTAATATATAATGTAGATGAATTGAACGCTTTTTTTCATTTATGTAACTAAATAAATTACATTTATTTACAAAAGTAATTTTATTTATTTCTATGTATAAAATAAAAATTGAAATAAGAGAAGGTTATTTTTATGAGAGACTCAACAATTCTACCTATAAATAAGCAGGGATACCTATTAGACCCGACCACAGTTCAGAACCGACGGTTAGACGGTTCAGAACCGCCGGTTCGACGGTTCAAAAAACATCGACCCTTAACCTTAACCTTCCTTGACGGTTCCGGTTACGGTTCATGAACCGCCGGTTACGGTTACGGTTAACCAACGGTTACGGTTATGGTTTGACCCTTACTTTTTAAACAAAATTAAAAATATTATTAAAATTTGAAATAAAGTTTAAAATGTGTTTGAATGTGTTTTCATCCATGGATTTAAATATAAAATAACATGAAATAAATTCAAGCTCAGATAATTAAAATGTGTAAGATATATTGTTTGGTTAATATATATAAATCATAACACTATATTTAGATCAACAAGGCTCTTATAGCTTAGTGGTTGAAGCTAATTATTCAATTTGGAGGTCATGAGTTCCAATCTACACCATAACATATATTTTAAATTTAAAAATGTAAAAAAAATTAAAATAACCCTTGAACCGCCGGTTAACCGACGGTTCACGGGTTAGAAAATTATGACCCTTAACCGGCCCTTCTATAGACGGGCCGGTTACGGGTCCGACCCTTCAAACCGTTGACCCGGTTAACCGGACCGTTGACCACGGGCCGGTTCCGGGCCGGTTCAGGGTCGATGTTGACCCTTGGTCGGGTCTAATACCTATAAATAAGTAGAGGTGATTAATGGTTCGGGCCGGTATGAACAGAACTAGTTTGAACCGTTCCGCAACTGAACCGATCCCTCCCTGTGACGGATTAGTGCAGTTCTTCTAAGCATGAATCGGTGGACCACCGGTTCTGGTGTTTTCCGTTTGGAACCTGGACGGGAACCAAAAATGAAAAAAAATAAAAATAAAATTAAAGACATGTTGCCATGTTGGCCTTTCGGCCCCTTTGTTAATATTGTTTTAATTTTTTTTTACCTGGGATAAATTATATCATTTCTTTGTTTTGTTGTCTTTTTACTTTGTTAATATATTGATTTAAGCCAAGTGAATCCATGATCAATGGCTATAAATTATAATCAATTACTGCCTAGTTTTTCGCCAAATTTATTGCAGCAAATCATATTACATATTACATATTAATAATATATGATAATTGTAAAATAATTAAAAATTAAAAATAAAGACAAACTGATTTAATGGTTTAAATTATATTTTAAGAATGGATAAAGTGATTTTTCGAGCCTAATTATGCCACTAAATTAGGGAAGGAGAGAGAAATATAAATAATAAAACTATCACCAGAGTATCTAATTTTTTTATATTTAGCATTACCAAATTAAATAATATGTTCAAATTCAAATGAAAAATACAATTTTTAAGACTTTTGTGACCGTTTATTATTTTGATGTATAATATAGTGATAATTATTTTCAGTTAGAGTACAACTACAAAAGTGAAAGAACAAAAAGTTATATTACAAAATGATTAAATTTTAATATATCTTTTTTAAATTAACAAGCTGGTTTTGGGTTGGGACCGGTCCAACCCAGAATCGGCCGGTTGCTCTATCCGGGATCTGATCAGTGCAGTTTCATGAGATTACTCATGGAACCAAAATCGGACCAATCCGATTAATAACCGATTTGGCCCGGTTCCCGAAAAGGATGTACCGGAATCTGTCAAATTCGGTCCCCTCAACCTATAAGTTACAATGCACCCCCTTATGTTTTGTTCTATAATATGGTCTGTTGTACAATTATATATCATATTATGTTTCAATTATATATATGTATCTATTTATTTCTGAAGTTTTATTATTTTTTTTCCATCTGACCTAATCTTTCTACAAGTGTGAGGCAAAGAAACTTCAATTTTTCGGGACATATAATTCTTTTTTGCGCAAATCAACACAGGTATGAGTGTAATTATTGGTCCCCCCTGTATTCTAATGTTCATGCTTATAAACCTGTCAACTAAAATTGCAAAAACGTTTAGTTGCAAGACCTTATATAATTAATGCAATTTTTTTTTTTGAGTAGATAATAATGCAATTAAACTAACTACATAATTTCTGTTATTTGTTCCCGTCATTATCTGTGGTCCACGTAATTTTTCCGTGACAAAAATGTAGATTGAATTTAAAAATTGGTCCCAGATGATAGAGAACTTTGCAATACTGTCACAAACTTTTAGGACTATCAAATTATAGTCTATGAAAATTGTTTTTAATAAAAATAGTCCAAACTTTTGTTTTAATTAATACTAATTCCAAATGGTTGTTTTTAATCAAAAGTGGTCTCAAAGTCATCTATTCAGTTATGAGAACTTTTATTAAAATTAATTAATGTGGACTAAATTTGTTAAAAACATCTATATGGGATTATTAAAATTTTTAACATTATATTTGATTAGTCCTAAAAGTTTGGAAACTAACATCGTAAAAATCCATATTTTATGGGACCATTTTGAAATTAACCCCGTAAATGTAAAACGATGTGTTTGGTTCTTGAATTTGATCTAAAACTATGAGTATTAATTCGATAAAAAAAAAAATTAAAGTACAAAATTGTTCAAAAAAGTTTTTCCTGATTAACCAGCACGAAAATAAAATTTTATTCCAAAATATATTTAATCAGCTGATAGGAATAATTTCAAAAATAGGAATGACATGACAGTTACCCATTAGTTATAGACAACTTCCGAACTTTCCACGTAAATATTTAATATGCATAAGAATGTGCTCATCTCAAATCCATTCGATGAGTGAGAACTTATAATAATTTGTTGACAGCGGAACATTAAACACGGCGGCATATCTGGCGGCGGCGGAAGTAACCGTTCTTCTGGCCGTTTCCCATTTTTCACAATGAAAACTGTGTTCATTCCCCATACAAGGTGACGCTCAAAATGGCAATGCATGAACCATACCCCTATTTCAAGAAAAATAAACATTAAATATAACATATCTGTAAACAATTTAAAATATATTATTATTTGCATTACTTTGTCCCTCGATTAAATCAACATTATTTGAAAATTTTAATTATGATAGGATCAAAAGCTGTTTCAAACTTATGTTTCAATCAAATTAAATAGTTTTACTTCATAAAGTTAAGGGTAAATTTCAAAACTATTCTCATAGAATAAGGGTCTTTACAAGTCTCAAACTTTTAGGACTAATCAAATATAATCACATAAAAATTATCTTTAATAAAAAATATACTAAACTTTTGTTTTTAATCAATATCAGTCTCAAACTTTGTTTTTAATCAAAAATGGTCTCAAAGCCCTCTACGATTAAATTTGTTAAAAATATTTATGTGGCACTATTTTTAATTAAAAATAATGACTAAATATTGTAGTAGTATGATTAGTATTGGAAAAATCCATATTTGATGTGACATGTTTTTTTTAAATTCACCCTAAAATTAATTATACCTGGATTAATCTGCCTTGAATCGGATAGCAGTCCATCCATTCTTTGGGACACCGATGGTGTTTACGCAAAGGAGGGTCGACAAGATTATACTTCGAAGTATCGTACGCCTCATCATAATTGCCGAATCCATGTCCCACGACGTGGAAAACTGAATCCATGTCAATTGCATGGATTGATCTATCCCTCAACAAGATTTGTTGCCTTGTAAAACCAGCTCCACTGATGAGTTATACTCAATAGTACTTTCGTTTGCGTCCCTCTTTTAGCGATCTCTAGTTCCAAGGGAGAAAATCTGCAGTGTAATTGAATACGAAAGGCGGAAGTTCGGGAAACGCTTGGCAAACACGCCGTGAATGTGATAGTAGTAGGCCTCTAGGATGTCGAATGAAGGGTTCACAAAGCTGATGTTGTTCATGCTGGCGCCGAGACGGGTCCCGTTCGGGCCTGCGCACGTTTGGTTGGAATACATGGGAATGCGTTTACGGAGATTGTTGATACGATTCTTTTGGTTATGTGCAGAGGGACTGGGGCTGGATGGGGTTCGGTATTCAGGCTTCTGAGGCTGTATGTGAAGTTTACAGCTGCAGAAGTGTCGTTGTAGTAGGAAGGTAGGGCAGAAAAGGCGTCGTTGAAGGACCGTAATACCCTCGATATCTTATGATTCCTGCGTCAGCGGAGTCAGAAATTATAGGCAAATTCGGTAATATACTTATTGAAGATCTATTTATGCTGACGTAGAATAGTATGATGGTCTGACAACCAGGGCTCTAGCCTCCGGTTCGAATTCGAGTCCGCGTCCCACTAATTTAGAAATTGTTAAAAAAACACCGATTCAAGTTTGAGTTCGGGCCCCGGTAGTTTAGGAATCTTAAAAACAAAAGAAAGAATAGTATGATGGTTGGCGTTCCGTTTTTTATCCCCGAAAACATAAATTATTTTGAAAACCCTTGTAAAAAAAAGATTAAAACACCAACTATATTATTTTAAATAATAAAATTAAAAACCCACATTTGGCATGTGCACTAATGTGATGCATTTATTTCAGCATTTAAAAGCTTCAAAGCTCCTTTTATTTATTTAATTAGTCTTCATTTTTTTTAACATAATCTTCATTTTTCAGTTATATTAGAATGGTGGATTGTTAATTCATGTTTAGAATGGATTGCTTATAAGGGGTAGCTAGATTAATTAGGGATCTCAAATAAAATTGTTTAACAAATAGAATTTTGTTATATAAATTTTTAAAAATATAATTTTCACCATATAATTTTATTGAAATATGAATTTCACCCTAAAACGATTAATACTCCACCTTCTTGTCTCGGCCCCCTTTGCCAAAAAAAAATTTTACTCTAAAAAAAATTACAGTTTACCTATTAAAAATTATATTTTTGCCCCCGAAAAATTTATTTACCATAAATCATATATATTACAATATATCCTTTACCTGTAGTCGTTGTGTTATCAAAACTGACCCCAAGACCATTTACGTATGCTCTAGCGGCCATGTATAACGGCCAAGTTCTGTCCTTGAACTGCATGTAAAAGGCAGTCCATCGTCTGGCCGGGGCTAATTGCGATTGTAATCTCTAGTCAACGGCTTAGTGTAGCTTGCATCCGTTCCAACAACTGTGAGATTGTGTTTAGCCACCCCAAAGAAGAGGATTTCATTCATATCCGCGTGATTATGCGAAGGAGATAAGTGTTGCCATATGTCACTTTCACCTTAAATGTCCCTATCAAATATTTAGTATATTCCAAAATCACAAAGTTTGTTTGGAAATTAATATCACGAAGAATTTAATCAAAAATAGTCGCACACTATTTCAATTATGAGACAACTTTTGTTAAAAATAGTTTGTGTGTGACTAAATTTGTTCAAAACAATTTGTGAGACTATATTTGATTTAAAAACAAGCATATGGAATTAAAAATGTCTTGTTAAAAATAATAAAATATAAATATACTGATAGTTACTTGAAACCTACCAGGTTTCGAGCATGGATAGAGATCCCCTCCCCAGGCTGACCATTTATAGTATATGCATCATCAATCCCTTGGTTGCCCTCCACTAGCAAAAACTCCTCATAAACTTGCTCTATATCCCTTTTCCACCACTCGCCTAAACTCAGAATCACACATATGTAGACATCAAAACTACCTCAATGGCATCGAGACAAAAATTAACATGAAACGTGAACTATATATGTTTGTATGTGCACCTAGTATGATTGGAATCTCTGCAGAGGGTCTAGGGAATGGGTAGGATGTTCCTCGTTTCGGGTAGATAATGATCGCACACCATGCCGTTGCACGAAACCAACGACTATGTGCATGCCACCATAGTGTCCCTTCTTCTTTGAAAATATAACCCTTTGGCTGAACTTATTTCCAGGTTGGATTGGGCATTGTGTGACATATTCAGGGCCATCTGTCCAAGGGTTCCTAGGCTGTTTCACTCCATGCCTGAAAATATATCACAAATAAATCATCCTCGGACCCCTGGGTGGAGGCTCCAACCCTATGCAAATTTTCAAAAAATGATTTATTTAGTATTAATTTTTGAAAATTTTGTTTTTTAGCCCAACACTCTAAAATATGATAGTTCTTTATCCTTATCCAACCAGCCAGGTCTAATTTTGAACCATGGTTTCACCCATGTCATACCCAATAATTCAGAGCGAAGTGAGCATTAATCCTCAAATTAAAGCTATATAAAATTCAAGATTTATGTGATTTTTCTAAAAAAATATGATCTCTCACCCACAACTGTCCCATAAATTCATTGATTTTCAATGCCTCGAACTATAGATTCGCACAAGCCAAACCCATCGGTCGTATATAGCAATAAAACTTTTTAACAAATCGATGTCTGTCGATTAATCGATATACTAGTAAATAAAT
>CAJQUN010002342.1:0-28398 GCA_907163345.1 Haberlea rhodopensis | reverse complement strand
TGCATGTAAACTAAACACTTTTGAACAGTTGTAGTTTAAAACTGAGACCGAAAACAAAATGTAAAAATAAGAAATAAGGGCTTGAACATACTACCTCAAAATAACTATTTGGATAGATTTTTCAGTAGTTGTACTTCAAGATTTTGATTTTCTGGGCGAAACTGGTTGTGATTTATGACCACCCTCCTGCACTAAATGTTTTCTGGGTGGGAGTAGTAGTATCTACTGAAATTTTCTTAGAATTTTTGGAAGAGGATTTGGGTTTATTCTGGATTTTTGGAGTTTTTGGCTTACTTTGCACTCAAAACTCACTATCCTCTCAGCATTTTCAGATGTTGGAGCACAAAAATTGTGCTAGAAATGAGAATGAGGAGTGTATTTATAGGCAAATGATGCAAGGGGTGGTGTCTTGTGGTGGCTAAAGTGTGAGGTCAGAGTGTACAAGTAACCATGGTGAAAGTTATCATCATTGTTATTATTACTTACTTTTTATTATTATTTATTATATTATTATAACATCTTTAGAGATTATTTTAAAGATACATATATATATTATATAGGATGTTACACGGGGTGCCTTGTGTAGCAACTATCTATCTTGTGCTACACAATTGCTAATGTTATGCGAACATTGAACCATTTATCCTCAAGTTTACCGAAAGATTTGACACGAATTGCCTTAACGAGGATCACTTCTGTTGAATAGTACATTGATGCAAACATTTATTAATGTAAAATAGTTTGCAGTTTGCACCAACAGATAAGGAAGTTACTCCAATCTCCAAGGTTATTATTACTTCAGGTACGAAATATGTTTGATAATGGATGGAACGTGTCAGTCTACCAAATATGGTATTTCCTTGAGCCTAATATTGGTACATAAAGTCGAAATTATGGTACAAATGTACTATTTCATGTACAAGTGAGTTAAATTAGGTATGAATTATATTTTTTGGGTATGCAATTAGAACAATTTGGGTACCGAAGAGAAAAGCAGTTGCAGCATTCGAATACAAATTTGGGTATGCAACATTCAAATTGATTTACAAGTTAAAACTATCTCTAAGTCCAGGTAGCTGAAATTAAAAAAACATGTAAAGTGAAGGAGTTGAAAGTAAGTTTTTCTGATATAGAGACTGAATCTTAATTGAAGTGTAGGCTCAGAGGTCAGGGTTGATGGGCCGGACCAACCGGAACCGGTTCGGAATCAGTTGGTCCGGGTACAAACCGGAATCCAATCCGGGTTTTACCCAAATCGGATCAGTTCCCTTGGATCGGAACCGTCAATCCGACGGCTCCGGTTCCAAGGGTTCCGGTTTCACCGGTTTCGGTTCCGCGTGGAACCGAAATCGGTTAAAAATTAAAAATTAAAAAAAATGAAATGGTGGCCAACGCCTGTGGCCACCTGCCGTTGCCCAACGGCTATTTTAGCCTTTGGGCAACGACAATATATTATTTTTAAAAAAATTAATCTTTCAATTGCTTCTATAAATACCCCATTTTTTCCTCCATTTTTCATCTCCAACTCTCTTACTTACATTCCTACACTTTTATTCAATTATTTCATTTTCTCATATTTCCACTAATACGATGGCATCCTCTTCTACTGGTCGTGGTGGTCCCTAAAATCCACCTTTATTCCAAGAAATTTATGATATTTTTGTCGAGTTTGATAATGCTTATGATGTTGAAGAAGCGGAACACGTTGCAGAACCTGTGGCACCCAAAATCGGCCCCCGCGGGTCATCCCCAACTACTGCCGCTTCGAGTCGCACGAGTAACCGTCCCAAACGAAGCAATGTTTGTGATCATTTTGATGTCGAGACAAAACTAGGTATGAACGAATATGTTATTTGTAAAATATGCAAAATCACATAATTATAAAACAGGTGGTTCCGCAGGTGGTACTGGAACTTTAAGAAACATCTAGTTAAAACATAATTTTGATGACGTTACTTTACAACAATTAGGTAGAGAACCAACCCAACTTCAAATAATCATCAATCTGCCACTAATTTTATCTTAACACCGAGAAAAAACAAAAGATTATTCGTTCGTTTTGTTGTTAGATGTGAACTTCCCTTTTTGTTTCTGAAAAAGATGGCTTTATTGAATTTTCTTCTGTTATCCAACCATGTTTTAGACATATTTCTAGGTACACTTTGAAAAGAAATATTGTGGATGTGTTTCTTGATTACCGTAAAACTTTAGTTGATCATCTTTCTTCTATTAACTGCAGATTAAGTTTAACTACTGATATTTGGACGAACACAGCACTACTTTCTTTTCATGTTATTACTTGTCATTGGATTGATGATAACTCGTGTGTTTGTAAAAAAGAATTTTGTCACTTGATGAATTAAAATCTGCACATACTAGTTCCCAAATTGCTAAGTTTATTGTTAATGTTTGTAGATTTTAGGGAATTGTAGATAAAATTTGTTCGATTACACTTGACAATGCTTCAAATAATACGGCGGCAATGTGTGAACTTGAAATATATTTACGATCAATGCTTAATGGTGTTTTTTTCATGTTAGATGTGCATGTCATATAATTAATTTAGCAGTAAAAGATGGTTATGAAGATGTTGAATGTAGTAGAATATATAAACTTAAAAACTGTTGTCAGTAGATACGACAATCACGTGTTAAGCGTGATTGAAAACATACGTGTGCAAGTCAGAACCTTCGGTTACTCTTTTTCACCGCCCACTGTAAGTCGATGGAATTCTTTGCACACAAATGTTAGAATCGATGTTACCTTATCAAGATGCTTTAACTTCTTTTTATAACTGTTATCAAATGCCTGAAAGTGATGAAAGTTATTATTTCTGATAAGGATTGGTTTTTTGTTAATAATTTAACTGCTTTGTTATCAACTTTTTAAAGAAGCAACAGATCGTTTCTCCGTTGTTTGTTATCCTACTTCTCATTATTGTCTTCCAGTTATATTCAACATGTTTTTTAAATTTATTGAATTTAGAGATGATATTTAGTTGTCGTCGTTCGTTTATCATATGGAGGAGAAGTTCAAAAAATATTGGGAACAAATTCCACACGCATGTATATCTACATTGTTAGACCCGAATCAGGGTGTAGGATCTTTCGATACTTTCTTTGAATATTACAGTACCTTTTTTGATAAGGATGTTGACGATCAAAAGATGTCAATCATGCATTGTCTTCAAAATATGTTTGGATTGTACCATAGTGAACAGGGACAGAGCTCGTCGTCACGTGTAGGAGGAGGAGAAGAAGAAGAAGATGCTAGTAAGTCACGAAGCGGAGGGATTAGTCTGTCGAGGAGCCTTGGAAGAAAAAGCAGTGAGGGAGGAGCGGAGTGTCAGCTACCTCTTCAAATGAGTTGCAGTTCTTCCTAGGTCAAATGCTCATTACAGATGAAAATTTTGACATATTAGAGTGGTGGAAAGCACATGCAAGACAATATCCAGTCAGCCAAAATGGCTAGATGTGTATTTGCAGCCCAAACATCCAGTGTCGCATCGGAGTCGGCATTTTCAACTTGTGCTCGACTCATTGGAGACTTTAGAGTTTCTCCAAAACCAGAATCATTGTGCATGCTTACGCTGCTAAAAGATTGGTTCGATGCTGAGAGAATAAATAAGAGACAATGAGGAGTCGACGAGTTCGGCAATGAAAGTTCCGAAGAAGAAGAAGAATTGGCCAAGACTATACTAATCAATTATGATGAATAATGTTTTTTTCTATAAATTTCAAATGCTGTATCTTTTATGTTGTTTTCCATATTCAATAAATGATGTAATTTTCCTTTACGATTTGGGTGAACGCAATATGAAAATAAAAATAAAATAAAATAAATTAGTTGTGGCGATCGATCGCCGAAAATGGCGATCGATCGCCAAACCGGTTCCAATCACCGCGGACCAATCCGGAAATTGGATCTGGGGTTCCGAACCGGATCGGTTCCATGGCAAATGCCATGGAATCGGAACCCGACCAATCCGATTTAGAATCGGATTGGTCCGATTTCACTCAAATCGAACCTGGGACCGGTTAGATCCGGTCCGAATCCGATCCGATCCGTCCCGTGAACAGTCTAACTCAGGGGGGTTAAATATAAATATCCATCCAAGTCGCGTCTAATTAATTTTTAAATAATAAAAAAAAAAAATTATTTTGGTTATAACACAACCTTTTTAGGTGATATTTTTCAATATAAAATATAGATCACATCTAGATGATTAAAAATGGATAATTCATTAAATGATCTCTAAAATTTGCTTCAATTCTCAGTTCACTAATCCCTATGTTTATTGTTTATTTTTCCCGAATAAGGCCAAAGGTTAATTCTCACATTAACTACGGACCGAGGTGGCACATGTTTTCATATAAAAATGGTTTAATACATTAAATGGACTCATGGTTCAGTCCATATTATTTTCATCGACATGATTTAGTCCTTAATGTTTTTTAAATTTTTATGTGTCGGGCCGAACATTAAATCACACGTTAATTCAGATGGAAATAGCACATGACTTGCAATTGTTTTCAAATTAAAACACATTTAAAATGTTGACTCCTCCGTTTTTTACTCCAATCGATTTTTTCACCCCAAAATCAAACTCTACTTCACCGTCGGAAATAACACATGACTTGCACACATTATTAGCAAACAAAGCACGAGAATGTATGTGGACAATAATTATTTTTAAAAAAAAATTACATAATTTTTATTAACTTTCTATAGAATCAGTGTAATTTGCTAATTAATTCGAAGTAACGATGATAATTATTATGCAAACTCGTTGCAAAACCCGATTATTAAATGTTGAGACTACGAATTATGATGTTTCGGATCACAACATCTTATTTTAATTGAGATAAAAATACATCAAAATATGCATGCAAAAATCGGTCAAGCACCATGCAAGAGCACTTTTTTTATGCAATTGGACACTTGGTGCACCCAACAATTAAAAAATGAAAAAAATTGGTATGGGAACCTAGGGTTTCTTTATTAAGCATGCATGCATGGCTCAACTTTTCATCACTTCTCTCATTTTCCTCTCCACATTTTTGAAAGCACCATCCAAATTCCATAGCAAAATGTTGGTTAAATCTTACATGCAACAAGAGATTTAAGAAGCATCAAGCCATAGTTTTCAATTGGGAGAGCTTGAAGTCAAAATTTCGAGTGGATGCAGAAATGGGGAAGGAGTTTCGAATATGTCTTGTTGTGGTGAATGATCACACTTCAAATCTTCACGACTTGAAGGTATATATGCATATTTTTAGTTTATGAACATATATTTGTCGAATTATTGCAATTAGATTGGAGTAGATATTGAATTGTTGCTGAAATAGTTGACCTTGCTGTCAAAAAATCGTTAGCTGCATTTTATACTTGTGGTCTGGTATTTTGAATTTTAAGTATAGATAAGCTTCGAATTTGAAGATAGTGTCCCTTCTGAATTTGTAGTATTTTAACTTAGCTTTAATTGAACACCAAAAGTAGCTAATTGGAGTTAAGATGAGAAAGTTACCATGATTTTACTATACTGTGCTCAAATCGAGTCTGCATGTGAAGGCATGTCACATGCAGTATGTTCTTCGAATTCTAGGAATAAATGGCTACGAATTTGAAGTTTTACACCTTAATAAGAGTTGTAGTATTCGGTCTTAGCTTGCATTTGGAATTGGGCTAATTTTACCACATGGTCCTCAATCTGGAAAAGGCATTGCATGCTAGTTTTTAGGCTGTAACGTTTTGTAAATAATGTACCTCAAGATGACTAATTAGCTTAAAGCTCATAAAAGATGTATTGTAGGATTTTGAGCTATCTAAAAGTCTCGAATTGGAACCAGGTCATTTGGATGTCGTATCAATTATTTATGAAGTTCCTACAAAAAGTGGTCAATCTGAAATTTAGAATTTCCCCTGTTTTGCATAAATAATGTTTAGACCCAATTTGCCTTAGGTAAATGAACGAATTTGGGGAAGTTTCAAACATATGAAATGTCATATTTTGGGATAAATTTAAAGTTAAATTGGACCTATGTCATTTGATTAAGTTTTGAAAGAATTGTGGACTTATCAATTGATGCGTGTTGCTGAAATTTAGGGTAGACTTGAAACATGATCTTTAGAATAATGACGTTGATAGTCTTGGTCAATTTGAATTGTATTTGGCCAGGTGACTATAGCCCGAGGTCAATTTAAAGAGTACGAAACTTCTCGATATTTGTTTGACTCAGTGGAGGTACGTAGAAAACCGGTTCTATCACGGTGTCTAACAAAGACATGTGATGTCCCCGGGGTATGATTTACTTGCCATTATTTGATTCCTATGTGATTATATGACATGTTGAATTGCAGTATATGTGATTATATGATATGAACTGCATGATATGAGATGATATATTGAACTACATCATATGAGATTACATGATATTGATGTGTACGAATCATATGAGATTATATGATACATTGATGCATGAACATTGGACATTGGACATCATATTGATCATTATGTTCCTTTGATTCCATATGATATTGATGAGATCTATAGTGTCATGGGGATGCTGGGCACGACGATGACATGCAGTTTAGGTAGCAACTGTAGTCATGTGCATTGTCGTCGGACCTAGACACGAGGGATGATGATAGGCACATCACATGATGATTCTCCTAGCGCAATGTGCATGTGTCGCCACATTCTGCTCGAGCTTGATATTGATTTGATGATACCTTTCTTTGGACTCCGATATTTCGTATCTTGAGATTTGATTCATTGTACCCATTATGCATAACATTCATTCATGCATTGCATTTATGCACGGCAAGCATGTCATGATACTTTGTCATGCATTGTGATTTTACCTGTTTCTCGTACTGGGTTCTGACCCCCTTCGTGGGGGGCTGTCATATCTTTGTTGTATGAGCATGACATGTAGTACAGATGGACTGCGTATGCTCGAGAGGAAGCATCAATAAATACCAGAGCCCCAGAGCTCCTTGAGAGCGAGCTCAGGTTCATGTTTTACGTAATGTGTCACAGGTTTTTGAACATTTTTAAAACTATGGTTCTTTCCCAAGGAATGCCCTAAGTATTATGTACGTAGAAGTAATACCGTGTCCGTGCATCATAGCTTATGAGACTGGAATATAGAGGGATTGAAAGGTAGGGATGGTGGTCCCCCTCAGTGCAGAACCCGAACTTATGAAAATAAGTATAACAGACGACAATGAGTTCCTAATCATAGCCATAGGCTGTGATGGTCTCTGGGACGTGTTTATGAGCACAACGATCCAATCATGTGCAGCAAGGATCTTGTGGATGAAGCTCTGAAGAGAAAGAAAGAACGGCAATTAGCATTCATCGTCGGGTGTTTCCACCAACAGCAACCGCCGAACTTAGTTGTTCCTTGTGGAAGAGTGCACCGGAGCATTTCTGCTGAAGGGTTAAAAGAGTTGCAGAGCATTTTGGATAGCTTAGAGATTTGAGATGGTGATGAAGGATTCTTATTTCATTTTCTTACCAATAATCCAAGGATGTATTTTTCCAACTGCAAACTTCAACATTTATTTTTTGGATTTCTACTAATACCTTTTTCTAAAATTTCCCATTATTATTCTCGATTTCTCCAAGTAGTGCAAGTGTTAAAATTGCTATCATTTTCACGAATTTTATTATCCCTATAATTAATGAATTGTATCCACCTTTTTTATGATCCCAAGCCTCAAATAATTGAGATGGGTTTCGTTCAATTTCCCTTTTACATTGTATTATGTTATGACAGATGTAATATGTGTCTAACAAGATAAGTTTCATGAGAATTTTTGATTATATTTATTTGTACATAAACTTACATGAATACAATACTAGTGAGAACAACATTTAGAGAATGCAAAAAAAAAAAAAACTGTCTTATCTTTTCTGGAAATTAAATACCCTAATAGAGAATGCAAAGATGAAGCCAAAAAGCACAGAAATCCCAACAATAATTAAAGCAACATAGCCCACAAAATCGTGTTTAAATCCGAAATAACTTGTAATGAAATGTTCAACTGTTTCATTGCCATCTATATTTGTCTTAATATCTCCGAATTGTGAAGCGACCAATCCATATAAAGTCCAAGAAATTGGAGATAGGTAATAATACCATCTCCACCACACTGGAATTCTCTGTTAGAAGAAAAAAAAATCAAGCCCAATTTTTATGTCAACATTCATCAAGAAATTGGTCCTAAATGATAACAAATTCTACATTGATAAATTAAAACTCTTGTCTCCCGATAAATATTTCAAAAAACATGCTGTGCCTCATAAAATGTTTATTGATTTTGATTATTCTTGCAAGGAAATTTTGAATGAAACTTACTGTTTTGGGGATAATGAATCCTGAGAAAAGGTTCCACAGAGCATAAAATGCAGACGAAACAATGGCAGCTATGTTGTGATTCGGGGTAACGGCGACAGTCATCATACCATAGAATGTGAAGTATAGCAAGGTGAAATACATGAAGAAAAGATACCAAAAGAACTTGGAAATGTCCATTCGAATCCGATCATGGCGTAGACTATGACTCCATAGATAAGTGTTGAATCAGAAGATTGGGAAGTTCAACCACAACCTATGCAGAAAAAAACATATGATCAAGAATTTGTATTTTAATGACAACAGTTGACTAAAATTTATATTGTTTACCTGTCCAAAAGCATAGGGTAAAGATGAGTACATTCCAGCTGCTCTTTCCCGGTAAAAGACAGTTCTTTCGACAGCAACCACTGGTTGTACTGATGTAGCATTTTGTACTCCAAGAAATAGAACAGCAGCATACATTGAACCCATTGCATTGAATATATCTTGTTTTCTTTTCCTGCAATAATACATACAAATCAACATTTCGATTTTCAGATATCTTTTGTAAAAAAATATTCACTATTTTTGACACTCTCTCTAATTTAAGTACCACCACACAATTTTATGTCTGAGCGGACTGCAGGTTACGACAATATGCTAACCTTTTGGAGCCAATATCCCAGAAAATTGTGCCGAACATCAGGGCTATAAATGTAGTAAACAAAAATCTAACAGCAGTGTATGGTGGATTTCTCGAATATGACCAGTGCTGTTTCCACAGACAAGCCCTGCATTGTGTCCAGAAAGATTGGGAATAACGTGTTCGAAAGTACAAATCCTTCGAACCAGGAGCTGGTATGCTAAGCTCCTTGATCAAACCTTTGTGTCTCCTGTAAATTTTTCACCAAATATTTAATACGAGTCGAGTTCAACCTTAACAATTTATGTGCTAACAGGTGATGACAGTGAAGTTTAATTTCTTGGCATAGTTCTACCTGTGAAGTTCGGAATTCTTGTATATTTCTGCGAAATCGACTCCTAGTGCAGCTTCTTGGGCAGTTGAAGTGACTTCCAGCATCCATGTTGCTGGATTATAACCATCTTTGATTCTACCAACACCATTTATTCCCTGTAGATACGTTAGACATAGAACCATTTAGCAGTGTTACTTTAATAGAAGTAGAGCTTGAAGTTTTGAATTGTGTCATCTCGTTACTTATCAGCTCACCTCAAAGTACTGAATCAAATGAGAAGAATGACGGCCTAAAGGACCAACATATATTTCTTCTCCCCCTCGTTTTAGCAGCAGTAACTGAATAGACTTATGGCACTTAATTAGTTTATCCTCGGAGACATATCAAAGAACTTCAAACTTGCCATTTTTATGTAATCTCTGGTGATCATACATCGTGGAAAAATTTATACTGAACAACAATTTACCTCATCAAAAGAATCAAAGATATCGATGCTCGGTTGATGGATGGTGCAGACCACAGTTCGACCTGTGTCCACTGTATTTCTCACAGTTCTCATTACTATAGCAGCAGCTCTAGCATCAAGGCCGGAGGTTGGCTCATCCATGAATATGATCGAAGGATTGGCCACGAGTTCGACTGCAATGGTAAGCCTCTTTCGCTGCTCGGTAGAAAGACCATTCACACCGGGCAAGCCTACAAGTGCTTCTCTCAATGGAATGAGTTCAACTAGTTCCATTACCTCTTCAACGAACATCTGCATTTATTTTGTCACTATTACAGTCCAATAAACCTTAGTTTAATGTTCTCAATTTTTTTGCAACAAATTTTGTGGGTGGGAAGAACCTTTCGGGTTGATGCATCGACCTCAGGAGGCAACCTGAGCCATGCTGAAAACTGCAAGGATTCATAAACTGTAACATGAGGTGAGTGAATGTCGGTTTGCTCACAGTATCCTGATATACGAGCAAATGTTTCTTGCTTCTTCTTATACCCAGAGATAGTGATTGTCCCATCAATATATCCACCCGTTTTTCGCCCGGATAATACGTCCATTAGAGTCGTCTTTCCTGCCCCACTGATACCCATCAGGGCTGTCAAAACTCCCGGCCTAAAAGCACCACTTATGCCTTTCAAAAGCTCTAATTGGTTTTCTTGTACACCTTGAGCTTTCATTTCCTGCATGCATAAGCATTTTAGACTAAGCTAGGCTGGGATTAGATTTCTCTCGTAGAAACTGAATTTACCTGTGGCATATCTACGGCATAACGGATATCATCAAAAGTGATTGAAAGAGGTTCGAATGGATAAAATCATCCCTCTCTTCCTATTAATATTGGCTTCACCGATGCTACCGACTCTTGATGACATAGACCTTGATGATACAGTTCTAGAAACATTGTCTTGTCGTCCTATATACATTGATGTTTCATGTATAGTTTATCAGAGCATTGAATAGAACAACTTACAGAAGCATTTTGAAAGCTAGCAATTTACCAGATGTGCTCTTTCTTCTGGATGACAACTCAACAAGATCGCCTCGTTTGATAGCATTCCTCTCTGCTAAAGTTTCTTCTGATAGTATGGCTCGAGGTTTTCCAAATGCTGCATCAGATAAATTTTATTTTTTTCAAATAAAGCAGCCGAAGAATTAAACTAAAACATGTGATAACATATAAAATTAGATGAACCAAATGCTTACGGTTGAGAAAGGTTAGAGCCAAGGTGACTAAGAATTGAATAGGAAAGTATATCCGATGATTGCTCCTACACCTATCCAGTACCAATGTGCTTCTGGAAAAATCCCTCGAGACTTTAGGACTGACAAGCCAACTGATTCTGTCGAGCCATCAGGAACCTGTAAGACAAATAGTCATCAATGATTAATTTTTACCATGTTTATCTTCATATATCCTCCTTGAATGCCACATCCTATGAAATATTCTCACATGGCTCCAACTCTTTCCAAGGAATTCATTCACAGCAATGGCATTTTGTCCATACATCAGAGGTGAGGCCCAATATCCCCATATCCACCATTTCTTGATATCGTCTGATAGAAAAGCAATTGTCTCTTATGAAAAACTTGCTATCACGAGTATCATATTGGATTCTTGAAAATATGCCATCTTTTTTACCTACCTCTTGATAAAATGAATCCTCCCAAGACAAGAACTGTAAGTAATGCACATGATCCAAACGTGTTTGCAACAATAATGTTTCTTCCTAATGCCCCCATGAAGCGAAAGAGCGCAGAAGTCATCTGGTTGGCACATACGAGCAGAAGAAAGTGTTTGAAAAACCTGTCATTTGCAAGATTCTTTGAGATGATACAAAGAAAAACGTCTCCTTTTTTTTTTTCCTGGTAACACAACTTCAACAAGTTTTTACCTTCCCACATCAGAATCATATCCTGTGGCATAATAAGTTATAGCGACCCAAATGACAACCTCAAGTAATGTGACAGGAACTTTAAGGATCCATGATGGCAGAGAGTATGCCCAAGCGGGGAAAAAAAGGAGGTCCCGTTGCTTATAAAACACGGGAAGTTTCAATATACTGAGAGCAAGTTCTGAGAATCCATTGAACATAATCATAATCAATGCATATAAAGAGAGCTCCCATATAGACTCCACCGTCTGTTTCTGTGTTCTTATGCATTTCAGTTCGTAGAAATACTGTCATGGATATCAAAGCCATGAGAATAAGCTGCAAACATGAAGAAAAGTAAATCGTTGCATATTGTTATATTGAACATAGATTCTTGGAAAAAACTGAAGGCTTAACAATCTTACTTGAGTCATCTTGAATATGTAGACGAAAGAATTTCTTTTCATTAGAAGGAATTCTCGAGATACACAGGCTTTTAGAAGCTCTTTTTGCTAACTCCGTATTTAGCGGTGGTTAAGGCAGCAGGATGACTCTTGTCTTTATTGAAAGGAACAGCAAGCTCGTCTCCCAGCTTCTACCCATGTGAAATGACTGAAATGCTTCAGAAAATTCTTTATCAGAAACATAAGTGTAAGGGTCATTTTTATGTATCCAGTATTGCTCTTGGTCTTTCTTTGATGTCACCTATAATGTCAAAAATTTAGCCATTTCTTCAATATTATTGGTTAAATGTAGTTAAGCATGTGGAACCAAGAAAGTGGACAAGATTAAGATTTACTTCTTGCAAGAAATCTGCTACTCTTTTCTTTCAGGGCACCTGAATCCCATATGTTCGAAGAATTCTAATATGTTCTCTCGAGGCCCTTGATACACGATCATCCCGTCTGATAAAAGAATTATGTCATCAAATAGCTCATAAGTTTCTGGCGCAGGTTGAAGGAGTGAGATCAGAGCAGTTCCTTGTAGAATGTGGATGGATTGCCTTATGGAATCAACGATCTGGTATGTCGTTGAACTGTCCAACCCTGTCGATATCTCATCCATAAACAACGCTCTTGCTGGTCCAACCATCATCTCTCCTGAATTACATGTTTATCAAACACATGAATTGACAAAAATTAAGCTGCAAAATTAAATAAACTTTCATTCAACTGGCTTTACCTGTGGTCAGTCTCTTCCTTTGTCCTCCCGAAATCCCTCTAATCATTTCATCTCCAACCAAAGTATCAGCACATATCTCAAGCCCCAGTATCTGTAAAAGGGAGTCATTGGAAAAAGCGATTCGAAGGCATCCGAAGGTACTAAGTATCTTGAATTTCAAGTTGTCACCTTAAGGATGTAATCTGTCACGATGCTTGCTTCCTGCCCTTCAATAGATGAAGCCTGTATAACAAAAAATTCAAAACACTATGTAGATCCTGTTGTCACGGAATAGAAATATAAATTTCTAATTTTTCGACTAAGTTATAATAACCTTCATGAAAATATCAATATCAGGATCTGGTTTAATGTTTGCTTCCTTCTCTCTTCTTGACAATTCTGCTAGCATTTCTGCAAGTCTCAAAGAAGTCATGCTAATATTTAGAGACAAATCATCCAGTTTCGGAGTAAACACGGTATTTTTACAGACCGTAACGAGCTCCAATTCCTTGACATCTTGCTGAAAAAGCCAGAGTTTCTCTAACTGTCAATTCACCTATGTGCAGATCATACTGACTTATATAAGCAGATGTTCTTTGTGGCACGAACTCTGTCATTTCACTACCGTTGTATGTTACTTTTCCCGATACCTGTGAATTCAGCAAGAATTTTATGAACTTAGAGATGAAAATTGATTCTTTTTCGTTACACATTCAACATCATTTTCATTACTTTTAACTCTGGATCAAGTTTTCCAGCCAAAGCTAGCAGCAATGTGGTCTTGCCAGAATTTGGTGGCCCTAAAAGCAGCGTCATTCTGCATAACACAATGAGTCTATTCAAGATGATACTATTCACAGATTGGATCCATGACACTGAAACAACAAGAATTACTAATCAAGGGTTGCATACTTGTATTGAACAAAATTTCGAAGTATCATTTACTCACCTTCCTGGTTTGATGATCCCACTAACGTCATGAAGAATAGGCAACGGTTTCTTTCGGCTTGGTAGAATTCGAAGATAACTCAAGAATCCCTTTACAATAGAGACAAAATGTCAAAAAAATGCAGTATACAAATCTGATATGTATCAAGTTAGAGCTGAATTTACCTCCATGATGTTGACAGTGAAGTTGAATACAGTAGGCAGAGCTCTACTGCCAACATAAGCTTCGGCATCTATGCTCAAATGATCGAACCGGACTTCTATGGTGGGAAGATCAAGACCAACTCTGAATCAATTCAAAAGATCAAAATCAGCTAAATCAGAAGAAAAGAAAAAAAAACAAGTAATAAGTTTACTTCCAAATCCACCTATCGATCCTTTCTTTGAGCTTCAACAAGAACTTGTCATTCCCTTCTTCTACTATTTTCAATAGCCTTTCAACCAGATTCTTCCTTTCTACTAATCCGAGATTCTTGATATCGATTTCTCGTGAATGGCCTTCCTCAGCTTGAAGTATTCCTCTTGTTATCCGAAGATACGTGGGAAGTTTCTCTAGTGCAGCCCATTTCAATGCTTCTTCATCGTCTGCTTCGAGAGAAGATCTCGAAAAAACTTCTAATCCGGTGTTCCTCCATATGTTTGAACTGCTTATACGAGCACTGCTGACTCGAAAAATGTCGCCACCTTCCATTGATGCAGCAAGAAACAGAAGTTATTATTAAGGTGCAAATACAGGCTGATATTTTAGACACTCTAATGGAGTGTTCCCATGCTTGAATTCAAGGTAAAACAGATATCTTCTTCAGATATTCAACCTGGACTCAAATTTTCTTTCATATTTATAGTGGGAGGTAAATATATCCTAACATATTTTAGTGGATGATGTCATGAAATATAAAATGACGAACAAAGGATTTTTTATGGTCAAAATAAAAGGAGATATCCCTGAGTTTTTTTAAAATATGCATATTATTGTTAGCATAAATGCCCAGCAAGCCAAACGTTGGCCCGATGGGCTTTATGGACCCAAGCCCAATTAGTTAAATCAATAACACTATAAATATAACATTCATCTTTAGGGTTGAGTTAGACCATTCAATACACTTCATCTCATGGAATAGCCGACATCACACTAGCACTGGTGCGGGCTTGTAGATCTGGTCAGGTTGATTGGACTCGAGGATCACCGCCATCAGATTGATTTCGCTGTTATCGGTAATCCCTTTTCGTGCATTTATTCGATTTATGCATGTTTATATATGAATCAGGCGCGATCGACCGTCCCCGGATCAGATCTGTTTATTGTATTTATTTCCGGCGTTTGGATCTGGCGCCGGGGTACGGAAACCCAACAGTGGTATCAGAGCCAGGTTGTCGCTTTGATTCATATTTTTGATGATTAATTTTATTAGATCGTTTCCCATCGATTCTAATTGTGTTTGAGATTTCAGAAATTAAGGAATCCAGAAAACATAGAAAACTGGAATAAAATGAGTTTTAATCCGGATTCAAAACCCATCACCGGAAACGGTTTCCGGCATCTCCATCACCGGTACGCGCCGGCAGCTAGCACCGCGCACGGAGGAGCCTCTCATGACGGGCGCAGCGGCGGAGAATTGTTCTCCGCGCGCAGCCCGTATGGGAAAGCGGCCAAGCGCGCAGGTTTAATTCGCGAACGAGTTGGTCGATCTGCGCGAGAACGGCGAGGAGGTTGCACGACGTGAAGGGGAGGATACAGATCATTGCTCTCTCTACACAGAAGCGGCGGCGGCGCGAGCTAGGTTTCTGAACCCTAGCCGCCGCTGTGTTTGTCGTGTTTAAACCCTAGCTTTTGCCGTGGAAAATCGTGTGATAGAGGAGATGAACAGTAATTTCGGAATATTAATAAAAAAAAAAAAAAAAATTATTTTTTTTCAAAATCCGAAATATTGGGTATATTTTTGGGTTGAAATTACATTTTAATTTTGGATCCAAATTGTTTGGAGTCCATAAATTATTTGGGTCTTTTTAGATGTTTTATCCGGATATCATTTTTGAAATAATAAATCATAATACTTAATTTATTAAAAATGTGATTTTTATTTATTAAGTATAAAATGAAGATTTTATAATTAGTTGGAAATTTAATTATTGAAAATTGAATGAAAAGTTTCATTTAATTTGTTAATTTTATTTTTGGCTAATATTATGATTTGTAGGTAAAATAGTGATTTTACCAAGTAACTGAAAATTTAATTAACCGAAAATAAATGAAAATGTTTCATTTAATTTGTTAATTTATTTTTGATTACCATTGTGATTAAAGGTAAAATATTGATTTTACCAAGTAACTGAAAATTTAATTAATTAGAAATTAAATGAAAGTGTTTCATTTAGTTTGTTAATTTTTTTTCGATTATCATTATGATTAAAATCTAAAATAGAGATTTTACCAATTAATTGAAATTTAATTAATTAGAAATTAAATAAAAATGTTTTATTTAATTTGTTAATTTATTTTCAATTAACGATGCGATTAGTGGGAAACGATAGAATAAATTAATTATTGTTCTCTAATTACATGTGATGTGATTAGTACAATTACATATGATGTAATTGTTTAGTTTAATGTTTAATTACATATGATGTGATTGCATGATGGATGATTACGAGCCTTGACCAATGTGTTTAGGTGAATGTTTAGGTTTTTTATTGTTTCATTATTATTGTGATTTTGGTTATCGGGCCTGCGAGCCCGCTCTCTCTATTTTCTGATGTATCCCACCCCGGATTTGTATCCCTATTCTCTTGTTTGCACGATTTAAATGTAAAATCTTTAGAATTAGTGGGAGATCAAGATTGAAGATGGAGCATCAAGAATCAAGACATGTATAATGGAAGCAAAATGTAATAGGATTGCATTACATACCTGCATCACCTTAGACAGACTTGTGATCAACGTATGGCTCACGTGGATCAATTAGGAAAAGGCCGTAATCGTCCATATTAATTTTTATTATGCATGTGATGTATGATAAATGTTTTTGTATGTTTTATTAGTACATATGACTGCATGAATAAAACATAGTTGCATGAATCCGGCAATCAAACAAACAAGTATTTGATGAGATTTGAAAATTATTAAATCCCTCTTTTGAATATGATTCAAAAATTTTAATATCAAACTGTAAAGGGAGCTCAAATGAGTTTGTTGTTTCCTGTCTTCCATCAACAGTTAAGCCATGAGACGCTACTTGTGTCAGGTGTCTTGTCTCACCCTCGGGGGGGCATCTGGCATGGGAAAGCTGTGTGTTTAACTGCCACTTAATAATGGATAGGGTTCTGTTAACCTTTAAGATTACTCACCCTCGTGGGGTCTTATTGGCGGACATTACCATCCGTGGGATGGGTTAGTTTGACGTGAGAAGGCATAATTGGCCTGCCTCCGTAGGGTTATGTCAATCACGAGACGAATATCTTGGGGGTTGCATATGATGCAATTGTGAGCTACCTTTAGTATCATGAGGTCGGCTGGACCCTCGCCCGGGGCTATCATGAGCTAGTTGGACTCCAAGCCCACTAAGAAAATACGATTTTCCGTTCATTTGTCATGAGGGTGATGAATTCGAAAAATTTAGTGGGAGCATTCAATAACTAAAGTCCATAGTTTTTGAATTAATTAATAATCAAACGATTTGCATATATTTTCTGTTTATTCTCAGTATTGTGATTGCCGTGAATCCGATTGCATCAATTCTCGATACAAACAAAGTAACCGCACCAAATTATTCTGATTGACTATTAATGTTAAAATAGTGCTTGCTTCTAAAAGATTGCTATATACCCTTGGTGGGAGCCTCCTGTTGAAGTGTCTCCCGGTTCGTCTCATGAAGAGATTGCCACACTTGAGAAGTGATGGAACGATGATCTCTAGACTATGTGCTATATGATAGCATCAATGTCACCAATGAGTTTCAACACAGATATGAGAAATTTGTTCACATTGCTGATATTTTCCAACACCTACAAATGTTGTTTGGTGAACGGACGCGATTACTGAGACTCGCGATTTAAAGAGCTATTTTCATTTCACATGCGAGATGGGGCTTCGGTCTATGAGCATGGTGTAAGAAAAATATCTCTTGTTGAGAAATTGGAAAATCTGAATGTGACAAATCCTCATTAACTGGCTATAGATTTGATCTTATAGTCAAAATGTTGGAAACTCATGAGTCCTTGATTCAAAAGGAAACGTGTTCTTCTTGTCGAATCTTCTACCAATGGTAGGAAGAGTTCAAGGATAAAGAAGAGAAAGGGAAATGGTTCCCAACCTCAAAAGACGAAAAATGATATAGTAGAGCAACTAAGAAAGGAGAGGCATCTATGTTTTCACTACTGGTCACTAGCGCAAAATTGTAAGGAATACCTAGACTAGAAGCGTTCTAGAAAGGGTATGTTATATATTAAAATTAAATGTTTCTATTGGTTCTACTTCTTTGGTTTATGATGCCATTGTGCTCGCATTTTTGCAAAGAGTTGCATGTGATGTGAAGAAGTAGAGAGCCCTAGGAAGGTGAAATCTGCCTGAGGCTAAGCATTGTAGCAAGAGTTGTTGCAAAGGCTGTTTGAAACTATTTAATATAAAATCTTGAACTGGTTAGGAACTGGTTTGAGCAATTATTTATTTGTTCTAGATTTAATAATGAACATTGTTCCTATTTTGATAGAGAACGATACTCTTTTAAATGTGCGAATGTGATTTGCATTATTTTAAGAATGCATGTTTTATTGAATCTGGTGAACTTATGAATGATTAGTATGATTATATTCAAAGAATATAGAAATAATGATAACTTAAATCCAACACATATTTAGCATGCGCTGAATGCCCATTGAATTTGATTCATATGGACATATGTGGAGCACTAAATGTTAGTGCAAGATGATGTTGAGTTATCTTAAAGAGAATGTGATTCTCTCTAAGTAACTCTCTAAAGTTACATAATTTGTTGAATATAATTCATACCAATGCAGTGACCAAAACTCCATATTCGATATGGATTGAAAAATAATCCAAATTTTTATTTTGAGATTGTTCTGCTTATGTGAAGCAGCCATTGTGAGATGAGTTGGATAGTTGATCCATCTTATGTTATGTTGTGGAAATTTATATTATCAATTGCAGGCAAAGAGTTTGTTGGCAAGTGCAATCTTTCTAGAGAAAATGTTTCTATTAGAAAGGATGACAATAATATAACTTGAAAGGGTTCAAGAACCACAAACCACTAGAAAAGTGAAAACGGTGAAATTAATTGAGTCAATCATAACCTTTGATTTACACGCACGAAGGAGATTTGAAAATGTTTCAAGAACTCCTGATAAATTGAATTTACTCCTAGAAAGTAGTCAAAATGATTTTGACCATGGATGTGATCCTAGAACTTTCAAGGAGACGATGTTGAACATCGTTTTGGGATATTGGCGAGATGCCGTAAAATTTGAAATAGACTCCATGTACTCCAATAAGGTATGGGCCTTAGTACATCCTCTTGGGAATTGTTCCCATTGGCTGCATGGATTTACAAGTGAAAGCTTGGAGTGGATGGGAAGGTAGTGACCTTCAAAGCTAGACTGGTGAGAAACGATTATTCTCATAGGCAAAGAGTTGTTTATGAGAAAATTTTCATCGGTTATGATGCTATAGTCTATTTAGATTTTATTAGTTATATCTTTATATTATGAATATGAGATATGAGTAATGGATGTGAACAAACATTTCTCAGTGGTGGCATTGAGGTAGAAATATAGCAGCCAAAGATGTTCACAACTTATGGGCGTTAGCAAAATGTTTGCAAACTCCATAGGTCCATTTATATGCCTAAGGACATCCCAAAGTTTAAACTTCCATTTTGATAACATCATCAAAGTGTTTGGTTTTGTTATAAATCCGGAAGTGGCATGTGTGTGCAAAAAGGTTAGTGGGAGCACGGTTACATTTGTGATGCTTTAAGTCGATTATATCATGCTCATTGTGAATGGTATTGGATTAATCAATTAAAGCATGATTATCTACTAATTTCTCCATGTAAGATTGGGAGAAGCGTCATACGTGCTTAGCATAAGGATCTATAGGGATAGATCTAAAGGATGCTTGAGATCTCTCAATCTATGTACATAAACACTGTGCTAAAAGGGTTTAGCATAGAATAGTCGAAAAATGAGTTACTTCATATTATGTCATAGTATTCATCTCTCGAGTCAATGGGCCGTAAGATTGATGAGGAGAGAGAAAAGATGACATTTGTACCTTATATTTCTACTTTTAATAGCATATTGTATGCTATGGTATGTACTTGGCTTGATGTATGTTCTTAGAGTAATGAGAAGACGTCAGACAGATCCCGGTGAAGGTCACTGGAAAACTGTGAAAATAATCATCAAGTTCTTATGAAGAACTTATGCTATGTTCATGGGTTTTGGATCTGTAAGTGGAGAAATAAAAGTTGAAGACTAAGCTGATGCTGGTTTTTAAATTGGATGTAGATGATACCATATCGATGTTCGGATTTGTATTTAAGCTCAATGATGGTGATGTCTCTTGGAAACGTTCCAAGCAAGACACCACATTGGATTCCACCACTGAAGCTGAATACATTGCAGCATACGATGCAGCAAAGAGGCAGTTTGGATAAGAAATTTCATCCAAGAGTTGGGTGTAATTTCTAGTGCAATTGACACAGTCTCTGTGTACTGTGACAACATTTGAGCTATTATGAATAGCCAAGATCTCATCAGGATCCAAACATATATTGAGAAAATACTATCTAATGAGACAGATGTAGTAGACGCGACATTATTATCGAGAGAACCGCTTCAACAGAAAAATATAGTGAATCCACTGACAAAACATTTACAATGATTGGTTTCTGTAGACATCTTGGGAAGATGGTCTTAAGACACATGAGTAGTTGGCTTTGGGAAAGTGAAAGATATTGTTGTCATACATGATTAAGTAAATCAATAGTTGATTGACTGTACTTATAATCTTATTATGACAAATCTTTGTTTGAATATTAATATATATGGCACTTCTTCATCTGTTTACCCATGCATCTTGATGCATTGATGAAGTCCTTGAGATTGCTATAGTCCATAGAATGTGGTTACGCATATGATGGTGACCATGAAATACATTCTCGACTGCGATTTCTAAATGTTCCTGGTCGATGAGCCTTCGAGAATGGGATATCCATATATGCTCGTTAGAGACTGGTATTCATGATGTGTCTAGTGTAGTGCGCCGCGTTTCATCGGCGTTGGCTTGGAGAAGTCAGCACACATGAATAGGTGCTCATTAGGAATGAGTTCACTGAGCGACCCTACTCGGAATTCTATAAGTGGTTACCACTTGTCGAGTATAGAATTTCTAGTCATAGTCGTGCACCATTACTCCTCATGACCCGAGGCGTCATTGAGGTCTTGATAGATAGCTGTGTACTTTGATTTAATGACTGATCTCATGTGGGTCATAAAGTCATTATTTGGGTATTCAGTGATGCTGTCAGAGGCCTATGATTGTCGTTGGGGATTCACCACTGGTCTTGATGAACCAGGATGTCCTATGTGTTTTTCTATATATGATTCGAGGAATCTCTGGCCAGAGTGGGTAGTGCTTGTGAAAAAAGAGTTTTTCATATACGCACACAAGGAATCATATAACGTGAAACAAATACATAGTTATTGAAATCATAATGGGTCTCGATCAACCAATGCCCTTGATTCAATCGGGACATATTGAGTGAAAGGAATGTACTGCACGCTAACTATGGCTGACAGGTTCTCGTACGTTGCTAGTCATTTGTATCTAGGTCTTCGTGAAGCGCAGATGCTAGGCGCTACCCACGATCGGTAGGTTGTGCTGGAATTATATTTCGGTAATTGTCTATTAAAGGAGTTTAATTGACAATGGGGCATTTAGGGTAAGCCCAAAGAAGTTGCTTGACTTCTAAAATCACAAAGGTTGTGATCCTACTGCTATGATACACTTGAGCCTCGTTGGGTCACAATCAACCGGCCGCCGATCTATTGATGAGAATTGAGACTTAAATGTTAAGTGCTCAAATTGAGTGATTTAGAAAAGATGAATTTAATTTTTGAAAGCTCCTCCCTTTAGTGGAGTTTCTATATTTGAAAATGTTTCATTTATAGAAAGTTCTAAAATTAAAACGTTTGATATATTTATGTCTCATAATTATGTACATTAGTAGTACATCAAGTTATTCAATTGGATTGAGTTACTTGGATTATGAGTTTGGAGTTTTGTGTTGGCTTTTGGGCAAGTGGGAGATTGTTAGCATAAATGCCCAGCAAGCCAAACGTTGGCCCGATGGGCTTTATGGACCCAAGCCCAATTAGTTAAATCAATAACACTATAAATATAACATTCATCTTTAGGGTTGAGTTAGACCATTCAATACACTTCATCTCATGGAATAGCCGACATCACACTAGCACTGGTGCGGGCTTGTAGATCTGGTCAGGTTGATTGGACTCGAGGATCACCGCCATCAGATTGATTTCGCTGTTATCGGTAATCCCTTTTCGTGCATTTATTCGATTTATGCATGTTTATATATGAATCAGGCGCGATCGACCGTCCCCGGATCAGATCTGTTTATTGTATTTATTTCCGCTGCGTTTGGATCTGGCGCCGGGGTACGGAAACCCAACAATTATCCCTTATGATTTGAAAATAAAATTTTACTTCATGATTTTACAAATAGGCAGACTACCCCTATGATTTTAAATAGGCATTTGACCCCCTCCCCCACGTGGTTTTGAAAATCGACATTTTACCCCTTTGTGGTTTGCAAAAACTGACATCCACGGAGGGAGTAGTATTTGGCACATTTACACAAACCACGATGAGGTCAAATGCCTAATTTCAAAATCAAAGAGGGTAAAATGCATATTTTCAAAACATGAGGTTAGTAAGTAATTTTATTTTTGAATTTTTAATTTTAGTAAGAAGTAGTTAATAAAATACTCGTGAATCCCTCAAAATTTCTCCTAATATTTACAACTTTTTTTCTTAGATGTTGACATAATTCTACATTTACACGCCCGACTTGATTCTTTCTATGGTTCTTGCAGTCTACTATTTCATTAGGATTAAACGATTAGTAGTTTTTGTTGCTGATTAGCAAAATTCTACATTTCACTCCTTTTAAATAAATAAAAAAGTAATTCTACATTTCACTTTTGTGTATATTTATACTTGAAAGAACATTACGATTTTAATACTCACGTCTACATGTTTTTGTACCTTCAATTATTAGAAGACAATTCTCATTTCCGACCTTCTCCTGGGACTCGTGATTTGAGATGATCGAATTTAGCTATAGCTGTCCTTGCATTCTTCCGGTCAAACCTTTTTGCTTAGGTTGTGATGCACTTTTCCTTTATAATTTTTTGTATGTGTAGGCTTTTTCTCTTCATTGGCCCAATGTGGCTGTTGAATCTGTGGTTTTATTAATATATTTCCATTTTAAAAAAAGACCTAAACGTTAACAATAATATATATAAAATTCTAGAAATTTCATTTCAAAACACTAATTCCACCAAAATAGAAGCACATAACTTATTTTATATCTTCTGAAAAAGTTTTTTTATGCATATTTAATTGAGTTGTCACAGCCAATCCAAACATCAATTGCTCAAGGCAAAAATACTTTTGATGTTTCTCTATTTGTTTTGTTTGTTTGTTGAGATAATAAAGTTTTTTATTTAAGACATCTTCGATCCATTGTTTTATTTTAGTGTAGGTTTTACATCAAAATAGTGTAATTTATGCATCAAGCACAAAACTCATATCCAACCCATCTACTTCAAACTTTACTCTATAAGAAATATTCCCTTAAATATTCCTTTTAATTTCATTTACAACAATTATTTTATTCAATCATTTATAATTATATTTACATATTAAATTTAAGTTTAAATAATTTATTTAAAATACATAGTTAAAATAAAATTTATAATTAATTCAATTAAAGTAAATCAATTTAATTAATTTAATATAATAATTAAATTTCTTACTTTACTATGCATATATAGATTAGAAAAAAAATAACAAACATTACAAAATTGACTTTAAATAAAAAACCAAAACATAAATATCAGTTTAATTTAATTATCATTATTTCTACAAAAAAAATATTTTTTAAATAATAAAATATTCAGTTTTCATATTCATAAATTTATAAAATAATCTAAATAATCATTAATTATATTCTAACTACATAACCCATATCCACAAAATTATAAACCATATTTAATACTTAAAACTAAAAAAAATATTAAAAAAAAGATAGTACAGCTACAATGCTGCACCAAATTTGATACATCATTGTAGCTTCACACCAATTTAATGCCATTTTGGCGTTGCTATTCTAAAATAGCATTTCACGTTAAAATAAAGCAGTATCAGAGATGATTTTAAATAACTCATAATTCTCAACTAACGGTAATTAATAAAGTAATGAGATTCCTCCTAAAGTGAAGGGTATATAAAACTCCATTCCGCCAAAAATATTCCTCTCTCCCAATTTGTCCCATCTTTAATTCTCCAACATTAATACAATGCTAATTGTATAATAATCACCTATTCAACTGATAGTTACCATAATCATGACTTAATTAAGTTGATAATAACCAATAAGTTGTGAGAGTGGTGGCTAATTATTGGCAGTTTGGCACCCATATTCCCTTTTTTTTCTAACAACCATATTCTTTTTCATTCACAAATAAAATATAAATACCTTAATTATTTCAAAACAAAGTATTTTTGGAAGAGTTATTATATATATTTCCGTGCAAATATAATGTTGGTCTTTTGTCTATTTTCTATTTTTATTAATATGAGTTTTGAAATTATGGTTTTTATCAAGTATGGTTCTTGTTTTACTTTTAGTCGTTTTTACGAATATTTAATATCATATCACTTTTTTCATTTTTTGATATCACATCAACACTCTTGTAAAAAAAATATTAAAATGAAAACAAATTTCAATGGATTGGACTAAAATTTTAACTTGAAAACCTATAAAACTAAAGATGAAAAAACGATCAAATTGGCATGACCAAAATTATAATTTAATAAATTGAAAAATTGTCAATTTACATAACCAAAATTATAATTTCTCTGATATTCCATGCTGTATTCGACATGTAATAGAGTTCATCATCATTTCCCATAAAAAAATAAAATTCTAATGCATTATTTTAATAACCAATAGGGCTAAAATACATCTTTAATATGTACTCATGACTCATCCAATAATGTAGTTAGTATAAACAAATAAAGCAATACAAATGACCATGCATATGTACTCCAAATCATATCTATCTTTGAGATTTTATCAAATATTAATATATTTAATTTTATGTTTTTTGTTGAGAGGTGTGTCCTAGGAATTTACAAATCTTGTTAGCTCTTTATAAGATATATGTGTTACTCCACTCGTTGTTAATTGGTTTTGAGTTGAAACTCCATGTATTTTTAATATGGTATCAGAGCAGGCTTTTCATGTGATTGACTATTTCGTCCACATGATTACCGTCACCTGCATTATCAATCAACGTTTTTGACTTATATAATGTCACACGTGAGAGAGGTGTTTAGAGTTGTTCCATATTTGGAAACTAAAAGATATGTTAGTTTTTTATATGAATATGGGTTACTCCATTTATTATCAATTGGTTTTGAATTGAAACCTAATATATTCTTAATATTTTGAGTAACCGCTAGAAGATTTTCCCGGAGAACCAGCCAATTCAGCAGTGTATACAGTAAAAGAATTGTTATATATATATATATATATATATATAAATAAAAGATTCCAAAAATGTCAGGAAACTAATATATGTTGTAAATTACGAGAGATATTTGCAGAAATAGTTTATTGTTGTGGTTATAGTAATATTAATTTACGATTAACTAAAGGTGAATGTGGACCGACAAATCTTCTATGGATTTTCATTACACATGTATGTGAACTGTATTTCTTACACAGTTATTATATATATAAATATATTTATTTATTATTAAACTTAAAGAATATATGGGGTTATTTAAAAAAAAACCCACATTCAAAAAACATTTAACAAAATAACCTAAAATATAAAAACCTTAATTTTTTGACCTAAAACGCCAACTGTGTTGACGTGTTCAGGGGTCACGCCAACTCAGTTGGCGGAAACAACTTGAAAAGTTGGTCACGCCAACTCAGTTGGCGGAACCACTTGAAAAGTTGGTCACGCCAACTGAGTTGGCGTGACCAACTTTTGTCTTATTTTTTTTTTTAATAAAAGTGGACACGCCAACCAAGTTGGCGTGTCCAACTATTTTTTATTTTTTTTATTTTTTTAAAATATATAAACATAATTTAAAATAAAAATATATATAATAAAAATATGTTTCATCTTATCATTATTCAGAAAATATATCAACTCAAATATAATTGACAATTTTACACAAAACCAAAAATTTACATGATTTTGTAAGTTAATTAAATTGTTCCTTCAAAAATATATTACCAAACATATTTTATTCTTAAAATCACTTCTCAAGTTGGCATGTCCATCTTAGTTTTTTTTTTAATAAAAAAACAAACAACTGATAATAAAAAAATATATAAAAAAATATGTCTCATCTTATCAGGTAAATTGTAAAAAACATCGTCCATATTTTTAAAATTTTATTTTAACAATTTTTTATTATCAAATTCTAAAAAAAATTGCGGCGCGGAATGGCCGTCGCGGAACATTATTAAATTTTTAAATATAAAATTATATAATATATCATCACCTTCCTGTAATAATTGATGACGTGAAACATTGCACATGGTTTCACTTCAAACCAAAGAACGGATGCAGCATCATCGTAACGATGATTACTTTTAGGGATGCAATGAGACGGATCTAAACTCGTACCCGTATAAATATAAATATATATTAAATAAATAATTTTGAACATTTCGGGTATTTATTTAATATATATATTTATATTACTAAAATATTAAAGTTCGCGAGCGGCTCAGAATGGCTGTCGCGGAACATTATTAATACGAGTACGAGTTTAGACCCGTCTCATTGACATCCCTAAGAGTAATCATCGTTACGATAATGCTGCATCCGTTCTTTGGTTTGAAGTGAAACCATGTGCAATGTTTCACGTCATCAATTGTTACGATAAGGTGATGAGAATTATATAAATTTATATTTAAAAATTTAATAATGTTCGGCGACGGCCATTCCATGCCGCAAATTTTTTTAGAAATTTGATAATAAAAAATTGTTATTAATAAAAATTTTAAAATATAGACGATGTTTTTACAATTTACCTGATAAGATGGGACATATTTTTATTATATTTGTTTATTATAAATTGTTTGTTTTTTTATTAAAAAAAAAAACTAAGATGAACATGCCAACTTGATAAGTGTATTTTAAAGAATAAAAGTATGTTTGGTAATATATTTTGACGGAACAATTTATAAACTTACAAAATCATGTAAATTTTTGATTTTGGTTAAAATTGTAAAATTATATTTGAGTTGATATATTTTCTGGATAATGATAAGATGAGACATATTTTTATTATATATATTTTTATTTTAAATTATGTTTATGTATTTAAAAAAAAATAAAAAAAAAAATAAAAAAAAAATAAGTTGGACACGCCAACTTGGTTGGCGTGTCCAACTTTTATTAAAAAAAAAAATAAGACAAAAGTTGGTCACGCCAATTCAGTTGGCGTGACCAACTTTTCAAGTTGGTTCCGCCAACTGACGTTGGCGTGACCCTGAACACGCCAACTCAGTTGGCGTTTTAGGTCAAAAAATTAAGGTTTTTATATTTTAGGTTATTTTGTAAATATTTTTAAATATGGGTTATTTTTTTAAATAACCCGAATATATGGGTATTTAAGATTAAAATAAATTATTATGTTATGGTACTTTAAGAAAGATATGAAAATTTAAATTAAACGTATATCGATGTTCCAAAAGGTGAAATTAAGTTTTAGAAATTTAAAATAAAGAAAAATGATTACATAAATCTAATTAAAAATTATATTATTATATATATACATATATTTTATTATCAGATATGACAATTGGTTCCGACAAGATAAATATCGACATTAATTAAATTGTACTGAAAGTTATGAATTGTTAAAAATAATGTGGATTGCAATGTATGACTAATACCTTTGACAAAATTGTGGTCATTTCGTTACCAAAAAGTTTGACATCTCTCTATTATAATTATAAATATATATTATTAATTTATTATTTTATGGGGAATTGGGGTGCAGTAAATATAGAGAAATATGTCATTTTTTGAGAAATTTTTGTCTTATTTGCAAGTCTTGATTCCAATATCTCTAAATCTTGATTCCATTTTGATAAAATCACAATCTCAAGTCTGATATGGCTATCGTTGTCTTGCCTTAAAATGATAAATGGGTTTGCTGATTGAGGAAAGGGCAATCATTATCAGCACAAAATAATCAAGCTACCAAATGAATACCAATAGGCCTCCCGGATATATGGTGT
>CAJQUN010002341.1:0-28427 GCA_907163345.1 Haberlea rhodopensis | reverse complement strand
GTTAAGAAGCTTCCAAAGTTAATATTTAAATTAATTGAAGGGGTGAGAGTTAGGCTAAAGTTACATTTCCAGCTTAATCAACTTTTAATTCATCACTCTATCATGATTATACAAATCCCAACATTTGCTTTTTATCAAAGAAAAATGTTTCCTTTTCATATTTCAGAAGGAGATTAATCGATCTTTGGAGACACGGAATAAAATTAATCAAATAAAATAATAATTAAATCAGTGACAAAGTTTGTCAATAATGTACCAAATTGTCCTGATTGTTATCAAATACTATCCTGCATCGTGTTTTTACGTGTTATATGTTGATTCGTACTTTGAAGTTAATAATAGTGTTAAACTTCCATTAGTGATCACTTTGACTAAGAAATTTGGGTTAATGTTAAAATGTGGGCTTAATTCATAAAGGGATTGATTAATGGATAATATAATCCTAATTAAGTCAGTGATTTGGACCTTGGTTATTTGTTCAGAAAAGATTATCCAGATTATGGATCAAGGCATTCTAAAGGTTACTCAATTTGGGATGTTACTAGTAACATTTTCACAGTTGTCCTTTGATCTAACCAGACTAACGAAACAAGCCTTGTAAATGCCTACAACACTTCAAAGTCACAAATACCTGAGTCAAGCTGCCTAATTCGTGTTGCTAAACAAGTTTGAGAAGTTAAGAGATCGATGTTGGATTCAAAAACTGTTTGGCGACTGCGTTCTAGCAGTTCTTCCCAATCGATGAAACGCTCCAGCAACTCTGTTTGCTTCAACACCAAAACAATCATTGTCTTTCCCGAACCAGTCATAGCGTCGGTTGGCAACGTATCATTAAACCATATCTCTCAAAGGAGTTGGGATAATCATGAGGGAACTCAATGCAGAATAAGGCAAGGGCAAGTAGATAAAACCCTCAAACCAGCTGCAGAGAATTGGAATTTGGAATTGAAAAATGGTTAGAATATATGACTGTAAATGGCAGCACTCTTTTCTTCGTGCACGAACTATGGTAATCAAACTCAGAGCTAAGTTTTGGAAAAAAAAACAACCGCTCCAACGCAAGGCTGCCTTTTGGTAATATGGAAGGTCGAAAACTTAAAAGACTTCAGCGAAGATAAGAAATACCTTGCCTAAATGAAAAATATATATGGAACCAAAGGAGTATGTAGTGGAAGGAGGATGGATTCATAAGAAATCAAATAAAAGTAAATTAAAAATCAGTAATAGAACAAACCAAATTTATATGAACCGGATTCAAATATTCAGCAGTATCAATTGCGGTAGAGAACAACAATAATCAGTTGACGGTAAAGCGAGGATCGGTGAAAGAAAAGAAATTACCAGCAGAGCCTTGGTGATATAAACCAGGGCCTTCAACAAACAGGATGCGACGAAGAACATCATCTCGATCAACTCACTCACGCTCATGTAAGGTTCAGCAGCTTTTGATTGTAGGCAACAGAACTTAATTTTATTATCCTTGTCAGCCTGAATTATCCATTTCACTCCTGCACATTGAAGAATCCATGTGAGATTAACAGTTCTTACCTGGTGTGTCCAAGCAGGATACGAGTTACATAGATAAACTACAAGAACTTTTGGTGGGCCACAGCACTTATTAAGTTAAATGTTAATTGGAAGAGATTTTGACATGTATGAACATTTTTTTAACTTTGCAGCAAGAAATAATGTTATTACCACGACAGAACAAATTTTAGAGGGCGTGATTGGCACCTCATCAAAGCAGTATTAAGATATGCATTCTCAGGAATTCTAAAGATCAACCGCCTAAATTGACTATTCCAAGCATCTTTATACAAAAAATATTCGTTGTAACAGAGGATCACAAAGGCATAAGCAAGACAACTAGGCAACAAACACCAACTTTCTTAAAATTGCACGAACATTACCCTTTCTTTTAGTTTTAATTGTTAACACCAACGGCCACCATTGGTTATTAACTGGAGACTCTCTTGAACAATATCAAATTTGATTGGGAAGAGAAAGACCCAGATTTGATAATCATAAGTCAGTTCAATAGAAAAAATCATTATGTCAGCAAGGATTGCTGACATAATGATTGTTGACATATGCTCGTACATTGACAAAGAATAGCTATGCGACATAGATGACCTGTAAACAATTGACAGAGTAAGATTATACATAGAAAGGGAGTCGATGTAGATTACAAAGGATAAAGCGCCAATATTGGAGGTAGATTATGGATAATGTCATAAATAGGTAAATTTTTTAGTTGTTTGCATAATTTCAATCATGTTAGTGTCACTTTGTCGAATTATTGTACACAAACTAGTATCCTGAGGATTTCGGTAGTTAGCTATGCGGTTACAAAGATAATGCTTGTTTTAATATATTTTCCAGTTTCTACAATTTCACCGGTCTTCGCTACTCCCTATTACTATGATATCTCTTCTGCTCATTAAAACTCCAACAGTGTTCCTTTATCTACATGTGCCAATTTTGTCAATGAGAAAGTAGGTCGTATCATATTGTCCAGCAAGCTTCCACTGTGAAGCCCTTATTTTCATTAATCACTATCTCTTTATAGCTCACAACAATCAAAATGAAAACTGAGCCAAATCCATGGCAATCTCCAATCACGAATCTGACAGTGAAAGAATCTACAAGCAGACCTTTATATTTTAGTCCTAGGTGCACAGTTCCGCGTATCTCCAAGAAGATGGGATAGGAAAAATGCAATAGCCCTTCATATTTCTCAACCACCAATTGATACAATTAACTCATTTATCACAATATAAGCAATTAAGGATCATAATTGTATTAGTTATCTCTCTGCTCTCATGAACTCTCAATTAAAAATTATCAGATCTCTAGCTACCGCTTTTGTTTTCTCATACACGATTCAAAAAGCAAGTCCAGTTTCGAATCAAGAAGATGGGATAGGAAAAATGCAATAGCCCTTTCATATTTCTCAACCACCAATTGATACAATTAACTCATTTATCACAATATAAGCAATTAAGGATCATAACTTGTATTAGTTATCTCTGCTCTCATGAACTCTCAATTAAAAATTATCAGATGTCTAGGTACCGCTTGTGTTTTCTCATACACGATTCAAAAAGCAATTCCAGTTTCGAATTTGTTCGTGAAAAAACGAGTAAATAACATAAAGGAGGACGATTATATGCCGACACAAACACAGAAATAAAATGAGAAAAAATACCAGTGTGGCAGAGGTGGCAAACGCCGTCGTATACGACGACGCGTGGCTGCAGCAGAGTAGGAGCCACATCAACCGCTTCCACGACTGCAGCACCCGATTCGTGTAGCAGCATCGGATCGACCGGTGAGGACCAAAGCGAATTCTCGGCCGCGGCGGCGACTGCGTGGAATAGCGGCGGCGAATCAACGGTGTCCAAGTCGCACTCCAGCTCTCCTTCCTCCAATCAACGCCGTCAATGCAGTCCAGACACCTCGCCTCAGCACCGTCATCTCTCTTTCTCAACGCTTATTCAGGCGATTTAGATTTTCTAGATAATTAATCTTCAAATGAGATCATTTTTGGAATCGATTGGATGCTTTTGAATTCTGTTTCTTCAGCTTCAGCCTTCAAGTTATGTGAACGTTTCGTGGGTCCACATCTCAGGCAGGGTTGATATACGGTCAGGATCACCTTTGCTGCAGTGCTGCCTCAACAGAGGAAACGAATATCCTATCCGTAGAAAATGAATTATATATACTAACGCTCGAGACATATACACGTGTGTATAAAATCTTAAAGCACACTAAGTCAAAATTTACGAACCGGCGGTTCGACGGTAAAATTTTTATTTTTTTTTATAATTCGATGGCTAGGATTATTTGACCGTTATAGATCGACGGCTAGGATTAAGTGACCGTATTTTTTTATGCTTATAAATATCCTCCACACCCATTTCATTTTTCATCAATCTTAACACAACTCTAAGTTTTCGATACATCATTTGTATTATTTTCGAATTACTCAATGGAAGGTCCTAGTGATCCACGTGAAGGCAAAGGCAAAGGCAAGGTGACATATCTCGAAAGGGCCGAACCTGATGTGATATTGAATTCACCGACGATGATCCTTTTGCTACACATGATACCCAAGAAAAGTGCGCATTCAAAGGTAAGATCTATGCCTCCACTTAAATCATCGATTTTTACTAAATATTTTGAAAAGGCGACTCTTCCATTGGTGGTTTATTTTTCCATATTCGATGTATTTGCCATATTTTGAACTTATGTGTGCAAGGGATTAAGATCGTTAGATAATCAGATTCAACCAATTAAAATGGCATTATCTTATTTGTGGTCCCATCCGAGTTTTGATGAAACAATGGGGTAAGTTTTGTAAGGTTAATGGCATGCGACCTAGAAAATTTCCACGAGATATACCCACACGTTGGAACTCAACATATAAATTGCTAAATGACTCATATGAATATAGAGAGTTATTGTGTTCATTTTTTGCACAACATGGTGTAAACTCTAATATTTATGTTTTTTCGCACCAATGGAATGTATGTAAAAGTATCTGTGAAATGTTGAAGGTATTCTATGATGCAACTGAACAATTATCTGGAGTTATTATCCTACATCTCATTTAGTTTTGATGAACTGTTGTAATGTGGCACTTACCTTAAATGAAAATTCTCTAATTATCTGTTAACATCTTCTGTGGTAGCAATGAAGGTTAAATGGGAAAAATATTTTATAATATCCTGAACTGTTTCTAGTTGCTTTTGCTTTAGATCCTCGACTTAAATTGGATGTTTTGCATGAAATGTTAGTGATGTATTACGAGGCATTATCCCCCGGATGATATTTTCCCAATTGATTCTTCTATGGTAGTAAATCGTGTTAGAAATTATTTGCATGAGATTTATAGAGAATATAGTTTAAAATATGGTGTACAAGAAAATGAATCACAACTACAAGTTAGTGCTCAAAGTCATTCTAGTGGTAGTAAACTCACCAAAGCACAACTTCTGTTAAAAGAACGCACTTAACGCCCCAGAGGATCATCAAGTTCCAGTCAGGAACTTGATAATTATTTTACGACTTCTTTTGATTTTAGTGAAGCAGATAGCGAGCAACAATTTGATATATTGCGGTGGTGGTCACAAAAGACACAAATTTTCCCGATTTTATCAATCATAGCAAAGGAAATCTTAGCTTGCCCCGTGTCAACTGTTGTTGTGGAACAAGCTTTTAGCGCAGGGGGAAATATTTTGGATGTAAGACGGTCAAAAATGAGTCCAAATTCTTTAGAGGCACAAGCACTAATGGACGATTGGGCGAGGGCGGCAAAACGAAAACAAGGAATGGAATCAAGCTCGGACCAAGATGAATTTGATACCGAAGGAACTACTACTACGGGGACAGGTAACGGAAGTGATTGAGCTACGCCACTTCCAAAGGTAAGAAGGGTTATTAAAGGTAAGAGAACTACGTGGGCTTTGATTCCTCTACACCCTAAGAGGATACGTAGGCAATTAAAAAGTTCTAGCCCTCCCCTCCCCTTACATTTCCTTTGTTTTTTTTTATAGTAATTTTTAAATTATTTTAAATAAAATTTTAATTTTTTTAAATTTAAAAATATAAGGGTCGAACCGTAACCGTAACCGGTGGTTAACCGTAACCGTAACCGGAACCGTAACTGGCGGTTCACGAACCGTAACCGGAACCGTCTACGAAGGTTAAGTTTAATGGTCGATCTCTTATGAACCGTCGAACCGACGGTTCCGAACCGTTAACCGGCGGTTCACGAACCGTGGTCATGTCTAGTTCTCTCCTGTTGATAAATTTTTTATTGTAAAGTGTTTCTTATTCTGCATTTTCACATTCGATTTTTCATCTGTCTCTGTTCAACAATTCACTAACAGCTAGTATGAAACAGATAACAAAATTTGTACTAAAATACGCCTCAAACATGCTAACATGTGCATCGTTTCTTTTATATAAACAAACATTCATATTACTCAAAACTCTCCAAGAATACTCTCCAGCGATTCAACACGCTTTCTTCCTTCAAACTGAAAATGGTCCGATTTCTACCATTCCCTTCGCCTCTCCAATCCAACAACCCGGCCAAGAATCTCATGAATCCCAATCCAATCTCCATTCAGATCCATCTTCTTACTCATCCCTCGCTGCACAATCAAGTTTACGGTCTGTCCCTTCCCTAAGTGCCCCATCTTCCCATACCTTCGACCAACGTCGTCCGCCGCCGCGTACCACCAGTGCTTGGCCACACTCAAAGGCCACTCCTCATATATATTCTCTCTTACCTTCGCTGGGAAATATCTCTATAGTGCCGATTCCAATGGCGAGATCCGTGTATGGGATAGGAAACCTTCTGCATACAATTCATATAACGGGTACACAGTTGCAGAAGGCCATGGATCGGTGAAATTCATGGTGGTTTTAGGAGAGAAGCTCTTCACAGCGCACCAGGATAACAAGATTCGGGTCTGGAAAGTTGATAATAGCTTTTTTCCTGCACAGAAATACAAGATTAATGCAACGTTGCCACTATGAACGACCGATTCAGTAAACTTTTCTCTGCAAGAAACTATGTTAAAGTCCGCAAAAACAAGAAATGCACTTGGGTGCATCACATTGATGTCGTTTCAGCTTTATCTTTATCAAAAGACGGATCTTTGCTGTATTCAGTTTCATGGGACAGGACCCTTAAATTGTGGAGAACTTCAGATTTCAAGTGTTTAGAATCTGTGCAAAACGCGCACGATGATGCTATAAATGCGGTCGTTTCCTCCGCAGCAGGACATATATACACAGGCTCAACGGATAAGAAGATTAAAGTATGGAAAAGAATAATGGAGACCAAAAACTTTCACTCGTTTCCACTTTAGAGAAGCATAAATCTGCTGTTAACGCTTTGGCTTTAAGCACCGATGGGTCAGTGTTATACTCCGGCGCTTGTGACAGGTCGATAATTGTGTGGGAAAAAGACGGCAGCGGCGCCCATATGGTGGTGGCTGGAGCTCTGAGAGGGCATACAAAGGCTATTTTATGCTTAACTGTGGTGGCTGATCTGCTTTGCAGTGGATCAGCGGATAGGACAGTCAGAGTTTGGAGAAGAGGGACTGGGAAAAGTTACAGTTGTTTGGCTGTGTTCGAAGGGCATAAAAGTCCAATCAAATGTTTGACAGCAGCTTCGGATAATAGTACTACAAATAACGATCATGGTGCTCATTCTGGTAAATCTTATCTGTTACAGTGGGAGTTTTGATTTTGATGTGAAAACTTGGCAAATTTGGGTGCCATTTTCTTAGATTTATCTTGTCTGGCTGTCTTTTTTGCCCTTTTTCTGTTTAGTTTTGGACCATACATTATGTACATTGAAATGAAAGTCTATTACAAGATATCCTTAGTTGTGTTTTCTTTTTTGGGGTCAAATTTTCAAGGAGGGATGTTATTTGATGAGTTTGGATCGAAATGATTGTAGAAAAAGTGTTTGTTTGAGTTAAAGAATTCAAATTTGTGGATACTAATTTGATTAGTTCTTTTTTCCGTATAATGACCAATGTATTCACTTGTGGTGTATCATTTATCACGTTTAGTGATGTTAATATGCCTATCCAAATGCATCATAGATTTCTCACATGCCTCACAATAATTATGTCATAGTATAATATGTAAGTATATAAACCTTACCCCGAACAATTTTAAGTAGTACAATTAAACCCCTAAACAATATTCGAGAACAATTTTCCCGAATATTCTGGCCGCAAATTCCCCCACATGCGTCGCACATGCCACGGTCAATGGTATGTATGTCTTTTCATGTCTTTTCTACATGAATTTTACGAGTATACCCATCATAAAATACATGAAAATGAATTTTACGAGTATAAAATTCCTCCAGAAAATACATGATGAAACATACATACTCTCCGATCGTGGCATATGAGACCCATGTAAGGGAATTTGCAGCCAGAATATTCGAGAAATTTGTTCCCGAATATTATTTAGGGTGTTAAGTACACAACATAAAATTGTTCGGTGGGTCAAGTGAACGTTTTGAAATGTTAGGAGGTGAAATACTTAAGATGATGAATGTTGGGTGTCCGCTTTTACCATATATTTCATGTTAAACAAAGACTTACAATCATAAATATAACAAGATGAACAGAACTTTTACAGGTGTACTTCACTTATTTAAACAGATACGTGTATTAGCATTGAATTTCATGGTTAAGAAGCTTTCAAAATTAATCTTTAATTAATTGAAGTGGGTGAGAGTTAGGCTAAAAGTTACATTTCCAGCTTAATCAACTTTTAATTCGTCACTTGTATCATGATTATACGAATCCCAACATTTGCTTTTTATCAAAAGAAAATGTTTCCTTTTCATATTAAGAAGGAGATTAATCGAACTTTTGGAGAGAAATAAAATTAATCAAATAAACTAATAATTAAATCAGTGACAAAGTTTGTCAATTATAACATGTTATCAGCACGAATCTTTAGCCAACTTTGTGTAAGTGTGGTAAGTTTTATTTGTTTCTTGATTTTATTATCATTATGACTAATCTTGCAAAACCCGAGTGTTGCTCTTGATATCACTGAAAATAATTATCTATCATGAATACTAGATGCTGAAATTCATCTAGAGGCAAATGACCTTGGAAAACCATCAAAGAAGAAAGTATACCCACAATTCAAGAAAAGGCTAAATCAATGATCTTCCTCCGTCACCACCTTGATGAAGGGTTTAAAAACAGAATATTTAACGATAAAGGATCCCTTTGCCTTGTGGACTAGTTTGAAGGAAAGATATGAACACCAAAACGGTTATTCTTCCAAAGGCTCGTTATGAGTGGATGCACTTACGCTTACAAGATTTTAAAACTGTAAGTGAGTATAATTCAGCAATTTTCCGAATCAGTTCAAAGTTGAAAGTATGTGGGGAAAATGTAATTGATGAGGATTTATTGGAGAAAACATTCTCCACTTTTCACGTATCGAATGTGCTCCTGCAGCAGCAATATCGTGAAAAAGGTTTCAAAAAATATTCTGAATTGATTTCTTGTCTTCTTGTTGCTGAACAAAATAATGAGCTTTTGTTGAAAAACCACGAGGCTCGTCCAACTAGTGCTGCTCCATTTCTTGAAGTAGATGCGACAGCTATGCGATATAATAATGAACAAAATCGAGGCCGAGGTCGTGGTCATGGTCAAAATCGTTACAAGAATAATCGTGGTGGCCATATTAAAAGTATTAAGCACCACCATAAGTGGGAAAATAACAATAACCGTTACGACAATAATCGTGGTGGTCATATCAAAAACATTGCACACCACCAGAAGTGGGAGCATAATGATGAGAAAGATGTAAACCAAAATAAAAGGGAGGAGAATAAGTGCTATCGTGTGGCATGAAAGGCCACTGGACTCGTACTTGTCGCACGCCAAAGCATCTTGTTGATCTCTATCAAGAATCATTGAAGAAAAAAGAGAAAATGATAGAGACAAATTTCAATAGCAAAGATGTTAATCTTGACCCTAATTTTGTTGACAATGGTTTTAATGATTTTACTTCTTTTGATGTTGCCGATTTCTTTGTCAATCATCCTGAATGTGATACTAGTCATGGAAATGCCTAAGAATTTTCATTTTATGTTTGCAAATAAATATTTCATTTTATGTTTGCAAATAAATATTTATAATAAATTTTTATTGTCAATATTTCTTTTATTATACAAATATTTTAATTATCATAAACAGAAGAAGAAGAAAAATCTCATTTTGAAAATTTTTTTTTGAAGAAAATGGACGTTCCAATAACCACTGACAAAGAAATGTTTGGCAGACAGTGCAACAACACACTCTATACTTAAGGATAAGAAGTATTTCATATCTAATAATGAAATAAGCTCGTGTAGTACATATCTGGTAATGCAAAATTAATTGAAGGCTCCGGAAGAGCAACTATAATTTTGCCTGGAGGAACAAAATTTTGCATTGATAATGCTTTATTTTGCTCAAAGTCTCAAAGAAAACTTATTGAGCTTTAAAGATATTCGTAAAAATGGATATCATATTGAGAAAAAGTTAAGATAATAATGAATACTGTATATTACAAGTATTAACGTTGGAAAGAAAGTTGCTTTGGAAAAATTACCTTCTTATTCCTATGGATTATACTACACATATATAACTACAATTGAAATATATGCAACGGTAAACCAGAAGTTTACTGATCATAATGATTTTATCATTTGGCATGATCGGTTGGGTAATCCCGGTTCTATAATGATGAGAAGAATTTTAGAGAATTCACGTGGTCATTCTTTGAAGAACCAGAAGATTCTTAAATCCAATGAATTCTCATTTGCAGCTTGTTCTCAAGGCAAGTAATCATGCGGCGTCACTGATGAAAATTAAAAATGAATCTCCTGCATTTTTAGAACGCATACATGGAGATATTTGTAGGCCTATTCACCCACCTTCTGGACCATTTTGATATGTTATGATTTTAATTGATGCATCAACAAGATGGTCACATGTATGCCTATTGTCAACTCGCAACTTGGCATTTGCAAAATTACTTACGGAGTTAATTCGGCTACGAGCACATTTCCAGATTATACTATCAAGAATATTCGTCTTGATAATGCTGGTGAATTTACATCACAATCTTTTAATGGTTAATGTATGTCTGTTGGAATAATTGTTGAACATCATGTCGCTTTTTCATACACTAAATGATCTTGTATAATCGTTTATTAAGCGTCTTAAATTGATTGCACGGCCATTACTCATGAGAGCTAAACTCCCAATATCTGAGTGGGGACATGCTATTTTGCATGCAGCTGCATTAATTCGCATAAGGCCAACGAATTATCATGAATATTCTCCCCAACAATTGGTTTTTGGTCATGAACCAAACATTTCCCATCTTATAATTTTTGGATGTGCAGTTTATGTTCCATTACTCCACCACAACGCACAAAGATGGGACATCAAAGGAGATTGGGCTTATATGTTGGGTATGAATCATCTTCTATAATAAAATATCTTGAGCCAAACTGGAGATTTATTTACGGCTGTTTGCTGATTGTCATTTTGATGAATCATTTGTCCCAACATTAGGGGGACAAAATAAACAGTCGGTTGATAAAATTATGTGGAATGAATTGTCATTATCTCATTTTGATCCTCGCAAAAGAAAATGTGAACTTGAAGTTCAAACGATAATTCATTTGCAACAGTTAGCGAATCAATTGCCATATGCTTTTTCTGACCTAAAGCATGTGACCAAGTCACATGTACCGGCTGTTAATGCTCCGATTCGAATTAATATCCCTGAAGGACCTCTACCATTATAGTAAATAAGGCGCCTATGAAACGTGGTAGACCAGTCGGTTCTAAGGATAAAAATCCTCGAAAACGAAAAGAAGTTAATAATGAAGATAGTAAAAATGAGAAAATTGAAAATCCGGAAGAATTCTCAAAATCAAAAACTCTGAAGAGTTTCCAGACATGACAAATAATAAACTTCCAGCAGAAGTTCAGGTACCTAAAAAATTTAATAACAATGAGATCTCAATAAATTATGTCATGACTGGGAAAAGATGGAATCGATACAAACTAATGTTGATGATAAATTTGCATATACTACAACAATTACTATTATGAATGAGAACGAGGATCATGAACCAAAATCTGTGAATGAATGCAGACTTAGAAATGATTGGCAAAGATGGAAAGATGCAATTCAAACAGAGTTGGATTCAATGGCGACGTAAAGTTTTCGGACCAGTAATATATGACACCTGAAGATGTGCAACCAGTTGGCTATAAATGGGTCTTTGTGCGAAAACGAAATGAGAAAAATGAAATTTTGCGGTATAAGGCACGACTTGTTGCATAAGGTTTTTCCCAAATACCTGGTATGATTATGAGGAGACATATTCTCCTGTTGTTGATGCAACAACTTTTCGTTATTTGTTTATCTGGCAGCAAATGAAAGACTTGAAATGCGTCTTATGGATGTATTACTACCTATTTGTATGGCTCACTTGATAATGACATTTATATGAAAATCCCTGAAGGTTTAAATTACCTAAGGGACATGACCACGGTTCTAGAGAACTTGTTGGAATCGAAGAGGGGGGGTGAATGAGTTCCTTGGCTACTTTAGCGTTTTTAAAATGAGTTTGTAAAATGAAAGAGTTTGCGCTTGCGGAAGCCTTTAGTCAATCGATAAATGCAAAGAATAAAATAAATAAGCGTAAAGGAAAAACAATAAATAACAAAGAATTTGTTATAGAAGTTCGGGCGATGAATCGTCTAGTCTCTCTTCCGGTTAGATAACCTTCAAACCGAGGTTCCACAGAATAATTGATCTTGGCCTTGAGGGCTATCAAGTTAGCCACAACACAACTCTTCCCGAGTTACAACGCTCTTCCGAGCACATCTCTTCCCGAGTACACAAGCTCTTCCGAGCACAATACCTTCCCGAGTACACAAGCTCTTCCCGAGGCTACCCACATCTTCACGAGTCTTCTTGGATTAAGGGCTCCAAGGATAGCCACACACTTGCACCACCTTCACTGATGGCGACTTTACAAATTTTCCAACTTGCTTTGGTGTTGGAGGACCTTTACAATGAATTAAACCAACAAACACCTTCACGGTGTACTCACACGAAGAAACACAAGACTTAACAAAGAAGAAATCACAAGCTCCAATAACAAACAATGTATGGAGATTATGATACATTTGAACCAATAATTGATCAACACTTGTATGAGTTGTAGACTGTTCCTTAGCTTCAAAATGCTCCAAAGCACCATATTTATAGTGTAGAAGGCCCCCTAGGCTCCCTACTAGCCGTTGCACTTCAAAAGGCTGAATCACTCCTGGATCGCCTCAGCCATCGCCTCAGGCGATCACCATCGCGCGCCCCAACGGTCAGCAAAAATCACGGATCGCCTCAGGCGATCGGTGGATCGCTCAGGCGATCCAAGTCAAATCCCAATGCCGTAGCTTCAGCAGCCTGAAATCATGCATCGCCTCAAACGATCTCCACATCGCCTCAGGCGTCCAACCCATCGCTCGGGCGTCAGCCCAGCCTCGGGCGATCCCCACGCGCGCTGCCCGCGCCAAGCCTCGGCGTCGCTTCAGTCGATGTGCGGGGCGAATGCCAAATGACTGCCATCGCCTAGGCGTTGATCACCATCGCCTGGGGCGATCTGCCTCGCGTGCTCGCCTAGCCATCGCCTCTGTCGATGTGCGTGGCGATGCCCCTTCTGGCACCCATCGCCTGGGGCGAGATCACCATCGCCTGGGGCGATCTTCCCCAGATGTGCACACTTGAAATCCTTCATCCAATCTATTTTCATCACTAATCTGCCACACTAAGTAGATGCATTAGTAACAAACACAGTTTGTGATCATCAAAACTCAAGATTGAGGGGATAATTTACCACATTAAAGCAACCATGCGTTTAAGGCTCAACAAGAACTTTCGTCGATCAAATTGTATAATTCACTATATGGCTTGAAACAAGCTGGACGCATGTGGTATAATCGTCTTGGTGAATACTTGATGAAACAAGGCTATATGAATGATCTTATTTGTCCATGCGTTTTTATTGAGGTCTGGAACTGAGTTTGCAATCATTGCAATATATGTTGATGATTTAAATATTATTGGGACTCCTGAGGAGCTCAAGAAAGCTACGGATTATTTGAAGCAAGAATTTGAAATGAAGGATCTTGGAAAAACAACATTTTGCCTAGGCTTGCAAATTGAGCACTTAGAAAATGGCATCTTGTTACCAGTCTGCTTATACACAACAAAAATGCTTAAACGATTCTATATGGATAAAACACATCCACTAAGCACACATATGGTTGTAAGATCACTTGATGTGTACAAAGATCCTTTTCGACCTCATGAAAATAATGAAGAACTACTAGGCTAGAAGTGTCATATCTTAGTGCTATTGAAGCACTAATGTATCTTGCTAGTCATACACGCCCTGATATATCATTTGTTGTGAATCTGCTAGCAAGATATAGTTCTTCACCTACACGAAGACATTGGAATGGTGTTAAACATATATTTCGCTATCTTCAAGAAACGATGGATATGTGCCTTTTATTATCTTAAGGCACCCAAATTGATCTCATAGGTTTTCAGATGCTGGATATTTATCTGATCCTCATAATGCTCGGTCACAAACGGGTTATGTGTTCACATGTGGTGGTACAACTATTTCTTGGCGTTCTATGAAACAAACCATAACTGTCACTTCTTCTAATCATGCTGAATTATTGGCGATCCATGAAGCAAGTCGGGAATGTTTGGTTACGATCTGTAATCCATCATATTCGAGGAACATGTGGTTTGCTTTTGGACAAAAAACGTTTCTACAACTTTGTTTGAAGATAATGTTGCATGCATCGCTCAATTGAAGGAATGATATATCAAAGGTGATAGAATGAAACGCATTTCACCAAATTTCTTTTCACTCATGATCTTCAAAAGAATGGTGAAATCAATGTTCAACAAATTCGTTTAAATGACAATCTGACAGATTTATTTACAAAGTCTATACCGATTTCATCATTGAAAAGTTGGTTCACAAAATTGGAATGCGACGACTAAAAGGCGTCAAATGATGTGCTCAAGAAGTGGAATTATTTTACACTGTACTCTTTTTTCCTTAATCATGTTTTTCCCAATGGGTTTTTCCTGGTAAGATTTTAACGAGGCAGTGTATAGACATCCAAGGGGGTGTTATAAATATGTTCATAAATACATGTGTTAATGCATGTATTAAATAAAGTGTTGTGAAACGTAATATTTTATTATAAAATGTATATAGAATGTCCATTTACCTTCCGTCTCCCACCCCCATGTAACTATAATTTTAAGCCTATAAATAGAGGCTTAAAGTTAAAGTGAAATGAAATGGAGATATGAAAAGCTCACTAAATTTCTCTCTCTAAATTGTTCTCTTATAATACAATACTATTATTTTATAACAGTACTCAAATTTGTCCTAATTGTTATCAAATACTATCTTACATCGTGTTGTGCATGTTATCAGTTGATTCGTTCTTTGAAGTTAATAATAGTGTTAAACTTCCATTAGTCATCACTTTGACTAAGAAATTTGGGTTAATGTTAAAAAATGTGCGGCTTAATTCATAAATGGGATCGATTAATGAATAATTATAATCCTAATTAAGCACGTGATTTGGACCTTGGTTATTTGTTCAGAAAAGATTATCCAGATTATGGATCAAGGCATTCTTAAAGGTTACTCAATTTGGGATGTTACTAATAACAATTTACTCACAGTTGTCCTTTGATCTAACCTGACTAACGAACCAGCCTTGTAAATGCCTACACACTTCAAAGTCACAAATACCTGAGTCAAGCTGCCTAATTCGTTTGCTAAACAAGTTTACGAAGTTAAGAGATCGATGTTTGGATTTCAAAACTGTCTTTGGCGACTGCGTTCTAGCAGTTCTTCCCAATCGATGAAACGCTCCAGCAACTCTGTTTGCTTCAACACCAAACAATCATTGTCTTTCCCGAACCAGTCATAGCGTCGGTTGGCAACGTAATCATAAACCATATCTCTCAAAGGAGTTGGGATAATCATGAGGGAACTCAATGCAGAATAAGGCAAGGGCAAGTAAGATAAAACCCTCAAACCAGCTGCAGAGAATTTGGAATTGAAAAATGGTTAGAATATATGACTGTAAATGGCAGCACTTCTTTTCTTCGTGCACGCAACTATGGTATCTCAAACTCAGAGCTATGTTTTGGAAAAAAAAACAACCGCTCCAACGCAATGCCTTTTGGTAATATGGAAGGTCGAAAACTTACAAGACTTCAGCGAAGATAAGAAAATACCTTGCCTAAATGAAAAATATAATAATTTTCAAATTATGGAACCAAAGGAGTATGTAGTGGAAGGAGGATGGATTCATTAAGAAATCAAAGTAAAAGTAAATTAAAAATCAGTAATAGAAGCATTAAAACCAAATTTATATGAACCGGATTCAAATATTCAGCAGTATCAATTGTCGGTAGAGAAACAGCATAATCAGTTGACGGTAAAAGTGAGGATCGGTGAAAGAAAGAAATTACCAGCAGAGCCTTGGTGATATAAACCAGGGCCTTCAACAAACAGGATGCGACGAAGAACATCATCTCGATCAACTCCACTCACACTCATGTAAGGTTCAGCAGCTTTTGATTGTAGGCAACAGAACTTAATTTTCTTATCCTTGTCAGCCTGAATTATCCATTTCACTCCTGCACATTGAAGAATCCATGTGAGATTAACAGTTCTTACCTGGTGTGTCCAAGCAGGATACGAGTTACATAGATAAACTACAAGAACTTTTTGGTGGGCCACAGCACTTATTAAGTTAAGTGTTAATTGGAAGAGATTTTGACATGTATGAACATTTTTTTAACTTTGCAGCAAGAAATAATGTTTATTAGCACGACAGAACAAATTTTAGAGGGCGTGATTGGCACCTCATCAAAGCAGTATTAGGATATGCATTCTCAGGAATTCTAAAGATCAACCGCCTAAATTGACTATTCCAAGCATCTTTATACAAATCGTTGTAACAGAGGATCACAAAGGCATAAGCAAGACAACTAGGCAACAAACACCAACTTTCTTAAAATTGCAAGAACATTACCCTTTATTTTTTTTAGTTTTTAATTGTCAACACCAACGGCCCACCATTGGTTATTAACTGCAGACTCCCTTGAACAATATCAAATTTGATTGGGAAGAGAAAGACCCAGATTTGATAATCATAAGTCACTTCAATAGAAAAATCATTATGTCAGCAAGGATTGCTATTGCGATATGCTCGTACATTGACAAAGAATAGCTACGCTACATAGATGACCTGTAACAATTGACAGAGCAAGATTATACATAGAAAGGGAGTAGATGTAGATTTACAAAGGATAAAGCGCAATATTGGAGGTAGATTATGGATAATGTCATAAATAGGTAAATTTTTTAGTTGTTTGCATAATTTCAATCATGTTAGTGTCACTTGTCGTCGAATTATTGTACACAACTAGTATCCTGAGGAGTTCGGTAGTTAGCTATGTGGTTACAAAGATAATGCTTGTTTTAATATATTTTCCAGTTTCTACAATTCTCACCGGTCTTCGCTACTCCCTATTACTATGATATCTCTTCTGCTCATTAAAACTCAACAGTGTTCCTTTATCTACATGTGCCAATTTTGTCAATGAGAAAGTAGGTCGTATCATATTGTCCAGCAAGCTTCCACTGTGAAGCCCTTATTTCATTAATCACTATCTCTTATAGCTCACAACAATCAAAATGAAAACTGAGCCAAATCCATGGCAATCTCCAATCACGAATCTGACAGTGAAAGAATCTACAAGCAGACCTTTATTTTTAGTCCTAGTGTGCACAGTTCCGCGTATCTCCAAGAAGATGGGATAGGAAAAATGCAATAGCCTTTCATATTTCTCAACCACCAATGATACAATAAACTCATATCACAATATAAGCAATTAAGGATCATAAATTGTATTATATCTCTCTGCTCTCATGAACTCTCAATTAAAAATTATCAGATCTCTAGCTACCGCTTTTGTTTTCTCATACACGATTCAAAAGCAAGTCCAGTTTCGAATCCAAGAAGATGGGATAGGAAAAATGCAATAGCCCTTTCATATTTCTCAACCACCAATTGATACAATTAACTCATTTATCACAATATAAGCAATTAAGGATCATAACTTGTATTAGTTATCTCTCTGCTCTCATGAACTCTCAATTAAAAATTATCAGATGTCTAGGTACCGCTTTTGTTTTCTCATACACGATTCAAAAAGCAATTCCAGTTTCGAATTTGTTCGTGAAAAAACGAGTAAATAACATAATAGGACGATTATATGCCGACACAAACACAGAAATAAAATGAGAAAAATACCAGTGTGGCAGAGGTGGCAAACGCCGTCGTATACGACGACGCGTGGCTGCAGCAGAGTAGGAGCCACCTCAACCGCTTCCACGACTGCAGCACCCGATTCGTGTAGCAGCATCGGATCGACCGGTGAGGACCAAAGCGAATTCTCCGGCCGCGGCGGCGACTGCGTGGAATAGCGGGCGGCGAATCAACGGTGTCCAAGTCGCACTCCAGCTCTCCCTTCCTCCAATCAACGCCGTCAATGCAGTCCAGACACCTCGCCTCAGCACCGTCATCTCTCTTTCTCAACGCTTATTCAGGCGATTTAGATTTTCTAGATAATTAATCTTCAAATGAGATCATTTTTGGAATCGATTGGATGCTTTTGAATTCTGTTTCTTCAGCTTCAGCCTTCAAGTTATGTGAACGTTTCGTGGGTCCACATCTCAGGCAGGGTTGATATACGGTCAGGATCACCTTTGCTGCAGTGCTGCCTCAACAGAGGAAACGAATATCCTATCCGTAGAAAAGGAATTATTATACTAACGAACGAGACATATATGTTACGTGTATAAAATTTTAAATTTATATATTATATATATATACAAAATTTTTACATTTTAAAATTATACCATGAGCATGACTCCAAAATTAATTACTTGCTATTACTTTTCAAAACTGTTTATCTATTTTTCAGACAAAAAAATAGATTTTGAGTGTTTTATTCAACTGTTTCTGTTATTATTTCTCTATAATAAACAGATAAAAGGGTTAATTCAAGCTCTCTTTAAGCATACTCAGGCTCGTGATGCTAGCAAACTAATTCAGCTCATCGTGCACAGAGAAGCATATATATGGTGTCCTCCTATCCTGCCCACATAAACTCACTAGGCAAGAGCTGGTTTTTGGTACCATTATGTCTCAATATATGCGGCTGTTTTAACTTACTGATAGGCAATACTTGAGCCAATCAGCTCGGCCAGCTGCAATTCGCAAATTGTAACAAATTTAAAAATCTTAAAAATGATACGTTTACGCCATAGACAACATAAATATAAACTCAAAAGATATTGAAGAAAAGGGGGAAAACTAGCATGCTCATAAGCCAGTTTCTCGCTTCTGCAAACAGAAAATAGGCGCAAGAGACTGTTGCAGCTACACTGTAACAAGTTTTAAACCCAGATTCGCTCATAACATCTAACAATTCAGACAAAATGACAGGAAAGCATCCTCAATATTAAAATTATAATAAAACATCATTTCAAGCGTCAAACTAGCAACAAAGAGTTGTTTAAAAGGCAGCGTGATTAAATTCTTCACAAAAACTCAGTTGTATAAAAAATCTGATGTGAACCCCCAGCACAAGGAACTCCACAGGCTTCCGCATATAACCTAAGAAAAAAAAGAACAGGGAAAGCAGTTAACTACTAAATCATGGCATTAAATTGAGGAATGGTATACAAGACACGAATAAAAATCAGTCCAACTGGTATGTTGTATTACCTTTAAGCTCACTATCGTCTCTGTGTCTTCCCAGTGGAACGCTTGCCGGAGAGAACAAGTGTTTTGGCTTGAGAGTAGGAATGACTCTATCTGCCTCTCCTTTACGAGCATCTTGTTCCTCTTCCTGATAGAGCTTTTAGCCAATTTAATAGCCTTCTTTTTCTGAGCTGTATCTTTGAAACCCTCTCCAGGCACAACTTCACCTGGTGGTCGTGACTTTGATCTAGATCTTGAAAGAGATCTTGACTTCAACCGCATCTTCTTGTTCGGTTGGCCATCATCCACATCCATAGAAAGGACATGATCAATGTCATCCCTATCAAGGGATCTCTCCCTTTTACGACCCCTAGACTTGCTCCGGGCACGGTAATCGCCATTGTCGGATCAAGACCCAAAGATGATAATTGTCTCCCCATTCTGCCAGTTGTAAATGTTTATCTTTATCAAACTTCCTGGGCACGGTTGGTCGGCTCTCTGCAGTGCTCTTTTTGATCCTATGCTGTTGAATAAGCAAACTTTTCTTCTTCCGGATCTCTGCAAGCGCTAATTGTTCTTCATGTGACAACTCGGCCCCATCCATCTCAAAATCGTCTTCTGCCTCTAGGCCCTGCTGGGTACCTTCTTCTTGCTCCAACTCCTCAAGCCTCATTAATATATCTGGGTCAATAAAGTCATATACATTGTGCCCATCAAGAATCTCTGGCATAATATCTTCTTTCCACTCATCATTCACTAAAATATAATGCTTCCTCAAGCTTGCAGAGTATACACCAGCACCTCCATTCTCTTCCTCCAGGTCTTTCTCTAGCTTCCTCTTCTGTTTCTCTGAAGTTGCCTCGGATTTCTTTTGCCGAGCTTCCAAAACAGCTTGAGGTATACAAGGTGGTCTTTCCTTCTGGTCACGAGGCTTAGGCATGGCAACATGGAAGCGGTTCAGGCAATCATTTAACTTTTTCGACTTCATTTTCATTTCCACTCTCTGATCCAATAATCTCTCACAAGCTGCATTCTTTACAGCAATTACCCCTTCCTCAGTTAAAGTGCTCATACTCAGAAGAACACCTTCTTCATCTGTTGGCTCACCACCTTGACCCATTACAGTTTTCATAGCTTCTGCTTTCATCTCCATCACCAACTTCTTATCATCATCAGAGATCCCTTCCAGTGGCTGCAAATCAGTTTTGTTACAGACAATGATCAATGGTTTGTTCATAAATAGCGACTTGATGCTGTGAAAAAGAGCTGTTTGCTGTGCAATAGTGTACCCACATGAACCAGAAACATCCAGGAAAAACAGAACAGCTGCTCTCAAGTGGGCAAGAGCTGTGATACTACACATTTCAATGATATTACGATCCTCAAATGGTCGGTCCAAGATACCCGGAGTGTCGATCACTTGGTATCTAAGATATTATAGTCTGTATGACCAACAAACAATGATTTTGTGGTGAAGGCATAAGGCTGAACATCAACATCGGCCCTTGTAATTTTGTTGATGAATGAGCTTGCCAACATTTGGGTACCCACAGATCAAGATTGTCCTAGTATTTGGATCAATTGAAGGTAGCCTCGCCATGTGTTGTCGTATCTGCTCAAGATAAGCCAAACTAGGCCCAATTCGTTTAATCACAGTACACATTCGACCAAGAGCAGCAACTTTCAGCGACTTACATCGATAAAGTGAATCTCCATACTTCAATAATTTAACATAGTCCTTTGCAATCTTACTTATCAAATTCCTTGCGGTATTAATTTGTCCTAGAGCTAGCTTGTAATGGTCTTTGTTATAGAGAACATGGAGAAGATCACCATAAAAAGGATGTATATCATCAAGCCGAGGGAACTCCTCGATAATGGTAGAAAGCTTCTCATGAAAATTCTGTTGAGTAAACTTCACTTACGCATGTAAAACTGGCGAAGGCGTGATATGGCATATCCTTTGTGAACTTGTGTTGGTGTTCGCCGTTGGGTTCGAGACAGGATTATATCAACAAATTCTTTCCCCGTGGGAACCACAGTAATCTTCTTGAAATTGTACTGAACCATCTCTTATTCCTTCACAAACACGGAACAAATAAACGAAACTAAGTGCACAAAGTACGAAAACAACCATTCAGTAACACATAAGGATGACAACGGGTCGGGTCTGGGATGGGTTTAGCCAAACCAGGACCCGCGTTGCCCTCAAGGAAAAAAACCAGACCCGCCCCGCCACAAGAAAAAAAAACCAGACCCGCCCAGCCTACCTTACCGGGTCAGATTTTAGATGGGCAACAGCCAACATACAACTCAAAACACATCAACTCGGCAAACATTCTTAATAGTATTGACCTATCTTGGAGCAACCAAAGCAAGGAAAACATTAACCATTTCCGGCTCAAGACCATTCTGTTAATAACAAAATGTTCCCATTTTTGCATCTTCAAGCTTGCAAAATTACTCTTCATCCTTAAAAATTCACTTTACATGAAAACCCACAAATCTGTGACAACATAAAAAAAGAGCGAAAAAAAAAGCTTTACACTTCAAAAGAACAGAAAAAGGAAAAAATATGTCCAAAAAGAACCACTCTTTAAACCTCAAGAAAATCAAAACCCAAAAAAAATAGATTACAACTAAAGACGTGCTCAAAGCAAATGGAAACTCACTTTTGATATCTCGGGAGATACAGAGATGACAGATGAGCGGACTGTGGGAGTGAGGCGGTGCCTGAGTACGTCTGATTGTTAGGGAGAGTTGAGACTTGGGAATTAGGGCAGGAACAGGAATGACCGAATGAGATTCTGAGAATGGTACATATTAATATTAAGATAGAAATAATTATATTATAATTATAATTAATATTTATCCGGGACGGGTCCGGGGCAGAGATTAGCTAAAACCAGGACCCGCCCCGAATCAGAAACCCGGTCAAATGAGTCCAGACCCGTCCCAGGACCCGTTTGACCGGGTTTAGACCCGTCCCATAAGGACGGGTTTAACACTGAGTTCGGGTTTAGACCCATCCCATTGCCATCCATAGTAACACATTAGTCATAAGCAAACCAAATATAAGGTAATAACTAGCATGAATAGATCCACAGAAATGGCGGAGGCAATCTAGCAAATACATTTTATTGCAGTTACATGAAATTATACGAGTAACTAGAGCCTGAATTTCATGAAAGAATATCGTCCGCCTTGAGAGTGAAACCCAAAGAAAATCATTAAAAACTAACAGAAATTCTTCTAGCTTATGATCCAAATTCAATCTATACAACTCCGCATTGAACAAAACATTATATAACACAAAGCAACTAAAAATGATAAAATACGGTTAAATAGACTACTAACTAAGCTCAATTCCTAGCAAATGAATTATTAGCTGTACAAATTTGTTTCTATTATGGTCCACAAACCCAAATCCAAACAAAGTTGGTAGATACAAAGTGTTAAACGGTACCTTAAACAACAAAATAAACCACGTAGAAACTTGAGAGCGCACGGTTGTTCGGCATAAATAGGTACACGCTAATTAAACACAAAAAGACTAATATAGACTCCAAAAAATATTAAATGTTAAGAATCCTTACCGAAATACAAGAACGTCAGAAGAATAGAGCTTGTTGTCGGCGGAAGTGAGAGAGGAACCGGGGAAATCTTCGACGGCGGCAGCGGCTCTGGTAGGGTTTCGTGGCGTTCAGCTGTGGAAGAATGTTTGTAGAAAGTTTGAAACCTTTTCTTGTTTCAGTGTGTGGGATCTGGGCTCAAATGGAGGGATTTTAGTATAGAATCAGCCCAGTGTAGAAAGGAAGCCCAATAAAAAAAAAAAAGCTAATTCATTTTTTTTAATTTTAATTTGCCCATCACAAACACTATATATAGGAAACCAAAAGATCTATCGTTGGAATATTTAATATGTTACTATAAAATATTCCATAATTTGATGTTAATTAACATGCATGATTTATTATATAGTTTAGTAACGGTGTGTAAATCGCATCGATATAATTACTTACAATAGTTCTAATATCGATTTTTATTAACATTAAAAATCCAACATTATTAACACAAACAGTCTAGTTGATTCGATAGTCATCATAATCCCACTTGTGACTGACTCTGAGTTCGAATCCTTGTAACAGAAAAATATTTGTCCCTCCAATACTAAAAAAAATACTAAAAAAAAGAAGAGAAATTTAAATTGCTAAACAAGGATAAAAAAAAACATTAATATTTTATTGGCAAGAATCACTTATTAAGGGGCAAACGTAACTTTGGGTTGGGGGCAGCTATCCCCTATTTTTTTCACTACCCTAATTTTTCTATTATTTTTTTAAAATTATATTTTATCCTCCTAAATTAATTTTGACCCCAATTAAAATATTTTTTACTCGTCCATTCTTTATATTATTATTTTAGTCCCATAAACAAAAAATCTAAACTCGTCTCTAGATTGAATGAATATTCCTTGTTATGTTAGATCATTATTTATTTTTGGAGTTTTGCTATCGGTTTGGTTTCTAATCTCCAAGAATCAAGCTATTTAATATTGTTACCATTATTTTGAAAATTAACTAAGCTGAATTTTTAACAAGAGACGATTACGTTACTCTATTATTCAACACAGTTTTGGCAACGTTTTAGAAGAGGAAATTGAATATTGGTGCCACTTATCAAATATCTTTCAATTAAATCTATCAAAATATTTTCTTTCCAACTAAATACACATTTTAAGAAACTTCTTTCAAATAAGTCCATTTTATGTAACTCTAATCTAATTAATGCATTTGTTATTCCTAAAATACATACATTTCATTCTACCTTCATATTCTTTTGAGTCACATTTTGAAACGTGGCTGACGGTATATTATAATTTTAGCCATAGTATGGAGACGGAGAAAGAGAAGGAGAAGGAGAAGGAGAAGGGGAAGGAGAACGAAATAACGGAGACAATCTATCTTGGGTTTTATGTTTCTTAACATAAAAACAACTGCACCTGAACTTGACAAAAACAAAAAAACAAAAAAAACCAAGATTTGTTCGTTGTCAAATGTTAATAAAACGTGTGGAATGAGAGAATTTGATGCATATAGTTTTTTTCTAACATGAATCTGCTTTGGTATGATACATGGCTTTCTAATGCACATACTTGATTTTGCTACTGTCGTAAGGGTAATTAACTCAATTTTTGTATTTGTATTTCACATCTATTGCTGAGTGATTGTTAGACTCAAATGGTGTACGTGCACCACAACCTTAACATAAAAATATGTGTTTTGATTAGTGCATCATTTGAGTCTAGCGTGCACGTATCCCACATACACCGCTATACTTAAATGGTGCACGTACATCACACCACCTTTACATTTGAAGTCTAATGTGATTCACTGATAAATGAATATGAACCATTTGAACTCTATTGTATATATAGTTGTGTTGTTGTCGCCCTTAAGAACACCCCTAAGAGCAATGCCAAAGGATATGTTATCTAATAGACAGACGTTTTTGGATCAAATTATTAAAATTTTTGAATTTAATATATGAGATTTTTTAAAAATATTAATATTGCCCCAACTATATATAAAACGTGTCCTTCAAATTTTGGGTTGATTACATACATGTATCACTTCCAAAATAATTTTCAAATAGGTCTGGAGAACAAACAATGGTGATTAAAAATCTGATTTTCAAACCTTTAATTCAAATAGGTCCAAATTTTAATTTTCAAATTTCAAATCAATTTAAGGTTGAATTTTGATTCTTTTACCCCCAAATAGTTTGGTAAATTGCATTCTATTCTCTAGGCTTTTGTTCTATTTATAAAGAAGCCCCTGTATAATACTATATGATCGATTACATCCTTATATTTATAAAAAGAGAGGCATATTAACTCCTTTCTTTTTATGAGTCCCTGTATTTTGCGATTATTGGCACAAAATGTTATCAGAACCTATGTCTATTCTAGAAATATTAAAATAATATTTTGAATATCAATATTATCCCAAACGGAGGAGACGATACACGAGAACTAAATCAGGAATATTTGGCTGAAGCCCATCATTTCAACCAGAGATGGAAAATTCTACAGGAAATTGGTGCTACCCAAGCTAGCACAAACCATTATCAACAATTAGAGAAGATAGCGAGAGAACATTTACATGATAAATATCAAACTTCAGTTCGAGTTGGCCGAGGCTCAAAAGGAAGACCATCCTGAACACAACAACATGATTCCAGATCCGAACAACCCAATAATATCCAGACCAGACGAATAGGAAGAGAGAACCAACCTTTCGAGAAATCGAGCCAGATACTTCTAAGACGCCCAAGATCTTAGAGAGATTCAGAAGATAATGCAGCGTTATGAATATTTACAATACCATGTCCTTGCACAGATCCATCAAATTTAAAGTAAGATAGAGATAATGATTAAACACCAGGAGAAAATTGTGAGACCCCGTGATCTCAAACATAATCTTAGGTGCAATTAGGAGAACTAAACATTCATATGTATAAATCAGAGTAGCAAGTCGTGTTGATTAACCCGAGCTTAAGAGATTACAGTACCAAAAGTTTCAAAAAGGAAATTCACATATTCCTACCAAAGGTACTGCATTAGTCTTACTCTACTTCTTGTAGAAGCTATACAAAAGATTCTCTAACACGCTAATCATGTAGCACTCCTTACAGCTCAGCATATCAACCCCGACCCTGGTTCTCATCGTCAAAAGCACCTACAAAGACAACCCTCAACACATGAGCATACTGTGATTCATATTCAACATAATATGAATGTAAAGCGTAAATGCACAAATCATAAATACAAAGCACTTCCTGTATTTCCAAGCATTTACAACGCCCATTTGTTGTCCATGTACCATAACTCATAATAACACATATATGAACATATGGTTTCATAAATAAATGTCATGACATATCTTTCCTTCTTAAATCCTTATTTCAATCCTGAGTCACTTATCAATAGTGCATTTTCAATGCTTCTTACTTTTCCACGTAGCGGAATTCTTCCTCGCTTCTTATGGAAATCCACGTAAGCGGAATTCTTCCTCGCTTCTTATGGACGTTAGCGTAAGCATTAAAATCCTCACTAGGATAACCTTGACTCGTGAAATACACCTATTATATTCACAACATACATATGCAAAAACAATGCATGTCAACATGTATCATACTCTTAATGCATCACCTTTGCATTTATCATGTGTCAAATAGACAAACATAAAGCACATGTTTACGTTGGGATGCCCGTACGTCGCTTACTACCTTTCCAAAAGATAGAGGAGTCAACTGACTTTATCTCCTCGGCTGTGCTGGCACCTGCGATGGTTCTACATAGCCACACAACACAATATTAGCAACCTCATAATAATCCGGAATCAAAACTCAAATAAAAATCACATTTACCCTAAAATGTCATCTCGCGATCGATCGCCCCTTAGCCCCGATCGATCGCGAGATGCTACTGCCTTGTATACCAAAATTATGAAATCAAGCGATCGATCGCGCCTTATTGGCGATCGATCGCCAAAACCCACTGGAACGTCGCGATCGATCTCGCCTCCTTGGCGATCGATCGCAACTCTGTTCCTTTGAGCGATTTCCAGAATTACCGAGCACCTCATTCATACACTTAAAACCATATCATAACACATATAATATGCACGAATAAAAATACTAGGGGCATCACCTACTTCCATGAAGGGTCTTAAACCAAGTTTAATAAACTCTCAGCCTAACATGCATCATAATAACCCCAAAAGTTTGACCCTCAACCAAAAATCCAGAAAAACAGGGCGCTAGAATCTTGCCCAGAATTTTCGAACACTACTTTTCCCATGATTAAACCCTTCACATAATACATGAAACATGCTCAAAGAAATATACTGGTATCTTCAACAAACTACCATACACGTATTCACATCAAAGGTTCACCAAAACCTAAGCTAGCATGCTTCAAATATTCATGATATAACCCTTACTCAACATGAAAAACAGGGCACTTCCCCTGCTCAGATGTTCGAGGAACCCTTTTCTCAACTAGAAATCTAAAAAATAAAGCATGCAAGTTACTTAACAAGACATGCTAGGGGCTTCATAAACATCACATAAAAATACTCATAACAAGATTTATCGAACCCTACACTAGCATGCCAAATCTGATACAAAGAAAACACATGCTAGAAATCTGAAAACTGGGAAAAATATGTGACTCATCACCACTTTTTGGCTCGACTTTCCTTCAAGCAAAAGAACAATAAAACGTGATCTTCTTCTCCTACCTGCTGCTGCTGTCTGAGTGTGGTTTTAGTTTTAGGAGAGAAGGAGGAGAGTTTGGAGGAGATGAAGTGATTAATTCTGATAGACCAAAAGTCATGCTTGACCAAACAGTTTTCCAGGAAACAGGGGGTAGGGGCATGGGTTGCGGCCAAGGGGGGGGGGGGGGTGTGTTTGGGTGGCCTCGTGGTGTTTAATTGTGTCCCGGGTATTTCATACGATGTATTAAAATATCCCTCTTTGATGTTTTATAATTTTACCAATTCAATACATCATTAAAAACACCTAACATGCCTCCTAAACCATATCATCAAAATCAATATAACACCAACCACATTCCTTAATTCCCCAACATAATTACATGCATTTATCACATTAAGCATAGCCCAAAACCCCAAATTAAAAATGCCTTTAACACATAAGCAAGTTAATACATCAAAGCATGTTTACACATAATCCTTTCGGGGATATCACAATACTCCCCTACTTATAGATTTCGTCCCCGAAATCAAATGCTTACAACAAGAGGTAAAGAACACATAACGCATACCAGAAAACAGTCTGGGTTAGTGCTGCACCATGTGTCGCTCTGTCTCCCATGTGGCCTTTCGGACCCCTACGATCCCACTGAATCTTGATCATAGGAATAACCTTATTCCGAAGTCTGCG
>CAJQUN010002340.1:0-28428 GCA_907163345.1 Haberlea rhodopensis | reverse complement strand
AAAATTATATATAGAACAGTTGAGTTTGTTAATCAATATCTTGTCATTACGAAAACCTCCATTTATCTATGGAAAATTTAATTCATGTTAATTGTTATGTGTAAGTCTCCAGCCATGAGAGGAGCCACTCTATGAGCTAGGGTGAGCTTCAATCCCACTCAAATTTCCATAAAAAAATTTAATGTAATTTTCTGAAATTTTGTTCGTGATAGCTATAAAGTCCTATTTAGCGTTTACAGCCATAGATAATTTTGAATCCCGACTCTATCAACATCTACAGCGGGTGCGACCGCTGTATTGCATAGAAAAAGGATGAGATGTATTTTACCCTCCATAATATTAGAAAGGCCGGGCTAGTTTCACCATTGTTAGGCACAGGCTACATAGATTTATTAATGTACAGTAGTAGATTACGGATATATTTCATACTAGGATACATATAATAAAATGATATATGCTAGACATGCAGCTTAAATTTGATCTATTCAAATATAGTCAAAAACTACCAAACAATAATAAATGAGTTATTGGTGGATAACAACATATGGTTTTGAAAATAGGTAGATTACCCATCAGTGGTTTGAAAATATGCATTTTTACCACATTGTGATTTTGAAAATAGGCAGACTACCCCCATGTGATTTGAAAATAAGCATTTTACCCCTGTGATTTTGAATATATGCATTTTACCTCCTTGTGGTTTCAAAAATAGCATCTACGGATAGGGTATTTTTTATCTATTCACAAACTAAAGGGTTAAAGTTAAAGTGTGTATATTCAAAACTACAGGGGGCTAAAATGCATATTTTCAAACCACATTGAGTAATCTGCTTATTTTCAAAATCATAATCGGGTAAAATGTTTATTTTGAAAATACAGGTGGTAATCTGCCTATTTCAAAATCACATGGGGTAATCAGTCACTACCTCATAATAAATAGACGGTGACTTTGAATATACCGTTATTCATTTTATATTTGTCAATAATATGTCTCGATTAATATATCTAATATATTTTTTATATAATATTTTGACATATTTACTCCACCCTAATTAATTTCAGGTACACGCAATATTTATGATTTAAGTCAGTCTTCTACTGTCTCTTAACAATGTGCTCAAGCATGCTTACTTCTTGGCTATTATATAAGATAGTCTGCTCAAATAAGATTATTTCTTGGCTATCATATGATACTATATGGGGACGGATACTCCAATTACCAAATGGGTAGCAAACCACGTAACACTTAACAAAATGGGCTTTGTGGAAGAACTTTGTGAAAACGACGTTTAGCATACTATTAAACTCCCCCATTATAGTTGACAAATCAATCAAATATAATATATGAACTTTGATATGATTAGATATTCGTTGACAAATCAAGCAAATATAATATAAGAACTTTGATGTGATTAGTGTTATTATTTTATATAATAATCATCATATAAAAATGGCCAAAATTCCGATCTGGTAATCCGGCCAAACGTACGTGTTTTCTTGGTATTTTGAAGGAAAGAAACACCGCAGACTACATGGTTTTTCTGTTTCAGCACTTATTATTTTACTTATTTTTGTTGGCACCGCGCATGAACTTGTTAATTTTTCTTAATTTGATCAAAAATAACATTTTAAATAACTGACTTTAGTAAACATTTTTTAATAAACGACAATGTTACTGTAATTGAATCGAAAAAAATATCCAAATGACTGACTCTAATTTTTTTAAAAACTATATGAACCGATTAAGATATCCTAGTCGGTTCAGATCAAACTCGCCCATCACAAAAAAATTTAACCAACTGAGTTGGTCCATGCCAAACCTGCACATCAACAATCGATTAAGATATATTATTTCCTAGTCGGTTCAGGTCAAATCCGCGCATCAACAAAAATAATTTTAACCAATCGAGTAGGTTCAGGCCAAATCAGCACATCAACAATCGGTATAGATAAAAAATTTCCTAGTCGGTTCAGTAGAATAATAATAAATTGAGGCTTAGACTCTTATTATATATGTATATGAATATATATGTGTATAATTTGGGAAATAAAAATATTAATAACTAATAATTAAAAATATAATAATAAATCAAAAGTTAATACCTGTGGTCATTCTCTAGTCCACGCGCCTCCACTATTATTTTCTTTAATAAAAGACATTATATTATACTAGCCGCCAACACAAACGTATTGCGTATATAATATAATGCACATAATATGTGTAAATTTTTTTAGATGAGTATTTCGTATAAAGAATCATATTTCATATACATATTTCCTCAAAATCGCACACTCGATCCCTTGATGGTTATTATTTGTAATAAAGAGGGGACTTATTATTATTTTTTTAAATGAGAGCATAAACGTGGAGAGGAGTGGGGCTGGGGAGGGAAGTTTTATTCGTGGGTGGTGGGGTGGGAGAGGAGGAGAAAACTGCCTGCACATAATTATATTGAGAGTTAGTGGGTCGATTTGACACTAATATATATCTCTTTCACTTGTGAATATTAAAGTGTCGATAAAATATGCTGAGGGTATTTTTGAAACTTCATATTTGTCATACCAAGTTGGTTATTCTAAGAGGTTCACACATTATAATATAATATAGATAACAACGAGGAGAATGATTACATCGGTTATCCAACCGAACAATAGTAACTACACAACCAAATCAACAGCATCGACAAATATAAGAGCCGAGCAAACAATAAGTAATAGTGACACTGATTAGCCGTTTACTAGTAAAAACGAACACTTCGGAGAAACACATGAAAGTCACCACGATCGACGGGAGGAGATGCAGTTACCTTCCTTGAAATGTGAAGGTAAAGGTAAAGTTGGTCGGGAGACGCCATCAGATAAGAACGAACAAAAGCCATACGGCCATACCCAAAACCAATCAAAGCGTTACAACCCAGGAATTCCATAATAGGGCCTACGCATCCGAGTTTCCTAGCAACCCAAATGCACTCTAGCAACCCACTATCAGAAGAAGCGGTCTCTGAATAAAGTAAATCCAAAAATAGCATGTCGCTGGCGAGCACCTACCGCTAGATAGAAGTAGGTCCACAGAAAAACCCAAACACGCCTAAAGAGGGCCACCTCGAAGACACCAGTACAACACCGCGTCGCCGCTAACAAACTGGCCTACCCTTACCAACCAGTTCTTGAAGCCGAACAAAAACTCTGATAGCTACCAAAGTGAAATTGAAAATCAGCCAAAACTTAACCCAACAACATACCATCATCAAAGAAAATCACGGCCGACGACATGGTAATCGAGATACGACCGCAACCAGATACATCTGGAGATGAGCTAAAGAGTGACATAAAACCAAGGAAAGAGCGAGCGTTGGAAGATATCGAGAGGACCCCAAAGAAGGAGCCATGAGCACGAGAATATGCGATTACCGCCAGAAATTATGATATTTCCGTCGATAATTGTAAGGCTAACATGCGCCGGGACTTTCCAATATTACACCTCCACTATAACCAGCTTGTGATCAACAGATCAGTTAATCGGGTCAACGGTTCGATGGGTCGGACCTGTAACCGACTCTTCTATAGGCGGAACGATTAAGGGTCAAACCATAACCGTAATCGAAACTGTAGTCGGCGGTTCATGAACGTAAACGGAACCGTCAATGAATGTTAAGGTTGATGATCGAAGTTTCTTGAATTTTCTAACCGACGATTATGAACTGTGGTCAGATCTACATCATATGATACAATTAAGTGAAAAGTTTTTGAACTCACTAAATTTACTGTCAAGTTTTGCGAATAATATTTCACAAGTAATCTGATTTACTTAATATAACTTTACAGCTTACGAAATTGATAAATTCAGATCAACGAACTTAACTTTTTTTCCGAAAAATCAATACCAACTAACTAAGTTGAAAATATAAATAACATCAACTTAGTTTCATGGAATTCATATTTGCAAAGATATAATAAAACAAATATATATATGTAAAATATCTTTTGAAACTCCTTCAAAAAAAAAAAATCTTTTGAAATAAAAATAAATTAATCTCAATAAACAAACGTACATCTCATAAAACTTAACAGGTTGCTACTTGGCAGTAGTAGAAATGAGTATTTATATCATTATTAAATAAAATAATAATAAAATGTAACCTCCTCGCTGTCTGTTTTCTCGTAATCCATTTTCCACTGAATCGAGTATTCAGCCACTATGGATGTCCTGGAGGCTTCGAATGAGTTTAACGATTGGGAGGTGCTCCAACCCATCTCGGAATCCGAGGTGGTTCGGTTTAATCCGATTGATTCCGTTAACTCATTCGATGGAATTGATTCTGGAAGGTTGATTCGGGCAAATTATTTCTCTTTAGATGCTTTGGATCGATATGGTGAGGACTGATGGATAATAAGTCAGCTGAGTCGGATAATCCGAGTTGGATCGATCCCGTGTTGGACGAGAATCCTACTAGGTACCTGGACAAGAAAACGGTTGAGTTTTGGTCCGATTCAGGCAGCGAACAGTCTGATGACGGCAAGGTTAAGGATTTGGAGAGCAGAACTGAGATGGGTTTTCCAGAAGAAGAGAATAAGCATGTGGGTTTTGATAGAGTTGAGCAAATGGTTGAGCAAAAAGTGGAAAAGGTGGAGACTTGGGGAACTTTTGCTCAGATTCTAGGGGATTTGTAGTCGCTTCTGAGAAAGTTAATGACTTTGTTGAGAATTCTGATGTGGGTTTGGAAGATAATGTGATTTTGCACGACACAGAAAAAGGAAGAAAAGCATGAGAGTGAACTGACTGGAGAAAGTCGTGAATCTTCTGATGGTAACGAAATCAAGAATAGCGGTGAGATTGAAAAGAGTTGTGTGTGGTGTGGTTCAAGATGCCTATAGAGATTCTGAAATACTGTGTTTTCAAAATGAGTTCTGTGTGGACCATCTCTGCTTTGGCTGCTCTGTTCGGTTTTCTGATTCTGAGGCGCAGGTTGTATAAAATGAAGAAGAAGACCACGGGAATGGAGATTAAGGTTACTGTTGATGCTAAGGTCAGTGATCTTTTGTTGATTTATGATTTATCTTCATAATTTTATGTTTGATTTCTTGGATTTGAGGAAGGAAATTGTGCCTTATCTTGCTCTACAAGTGTGTTTACGATTTGATATGTAGTTTATACAATATGGCTTCGTCCAAATATAGTTCCTTTCGTGGGAACAAGAGAAGAGAAACGTTTATGTTCTTATAACCTGAACAAAGGACAATCAATTAGGATTTGGATTATCGCAAAACTAGTTGAGTGGTACAAACTTATATGATAGGATGGTGAAGTCGCACATTTTTCTATCTCCCAAGATGTCATTTATTATGTATTTTGTGCTTGTGGATGCGATCAGTTTATTGTCTGGAGGAAATTATATCACTGGAGAGTTGTCCATGATGTTTTAGTCCATATAGATCAGGTAGTTGTAGTTGCTACATTAATGACTTTTACGTAACGAATGCGATGTGTAGTTGAGAAACACAACGAACTGAAATCCCTCTGTATGATGTATGCTATGTCTATAAGGATGAAGAACATGTCACATTTTTCTAAAACGTGTTGTGTCTTTTTTGCAGAAGGCGTCTCAGGTGATGACGTGCTGCGTTTGAATGAAGCATTCTGGGTAGTGAAGCGTATTCCTGTGATTCGGCCTTCTTTGCCTGCTGATGGTGTGGCAACCTGGCCTGTAATGGCTAATCTCAGATAACCCTGCATTTTACCTGGGTTCTATGTATTGTTTTCATTATTACAAAAGCGAAGAAAGAAACAAGTTGTTGCTCTTCTTGTTTATAATCTCTGGGTTGTGTCAATCTGTTAGACTAGGGGGTGCTTTATTTAAGTTAATCAATGTGAGATTGAGAAGGAGAATATATGTATTTAAAACGAATTCCTGAGTCCTGACTGATATGGTGTATGTTCTCGTTGATTGAAATACCTGTTATAGTTTCTTTGGAAACTCCCAGTCCTACGTCTAGCAATTGTGCTACCTATAGGAGGACAATATTACACTCATAGGGGAAAAACAGAGTTAATTTCATCACCGATGAATGAGTTTAGCCCATGGCACGTCACATAAGGTGAATAGAGACATTATATAACTTGCTAATTTAAGACCTTGATAGCCTCTGGATCAATTTGTTGTCGCAACAAAAGGTAATCTTGAAATTATCATGGGGCTGATTTGTTTCTCCTATGTCTCAATGATGAGCATGCTTTGCATTATAATATTCGGCACGGTGACGATGATGGTGATGCCCATGAGTGATCTTATAGGCTCAATCCAAACGATCATCGGAATGAGGCCCGTTGAAGAAGTGACATAAGGCAGTCATGGCATGGGATCGCCTTGAAATGATCCCAGCCGTTGAAGGGCTCTATGATAAAACAATTTGATATCCATCGTTGTATGAATCCATGCCTGGTGCCGTTATATATATAAGTTGTTGAAAGTATGAAGCTACTATGACATCACTCAAGTCACCGGTTCAAAACGGGTGGAGTGGTTGCTACCACATCAGGCAGTGCGCTGAGGGGTAATATATTAGACATGAATATTCTCATCCAATTATTTGATGTGACACTCTGCTCTTAGGGACAAACATCAACACACCCAAACCCCCGTTATATTTTCATATAAAGTATGAAATATTCTTGGTCACTGACCATGCAAAAGAGGAGTGAATTTTTTGTTAAAAAAAACTAATATAACTTAAACTCATGGTATAATGGTCTAAATTTTAAAATGTAATACTATGAAGTAATATTACCTGAAAAACACGCAAATCACAAATTCCAGGGACTATCTGCAAGGGCGATCGGCTCCATCGCTGAAAGCCCAAGTCTTGCAACACAGTGAGGCCGGCGGCTGAGGCTTCTCACTCGGCTCTGACGCGACGTGCATCATCCAATACACACTGAACGGAAAAAAAGTGGAAGCATTCAGGGTGAAATGAGCGCCTCATGTCCTAACAAACCCTAGATTTCTATTAATGTTGTCACATAGGACCATGTTGCTGTTAACAATAGTAATGACCAAGAAAAGCAAGAAGCTGTCATTTTCATAATTAAAAGCAAGAAGCTGTCAAGGTGAAATGACCATGTTGCTTTGTACGAATTAAAGAGCCTGATTTCTGAATCCCATTTCCCTTGTATTAATCTTTGTCATGATTTAAATGAACCAGACTTTTTTCAGCAAGAACAACGGAGCAATGCAATTCTTTAATCTCAATGATATCAAATTACCGCAAACAAGACAAAGATTTGGTCGAGTGGTTTTTATCAAGTCCAGTATTAGATATTAGATGTTTCGGGTTTGAGTCTTCCCCCAAACCCTAAAAGAAAAGATTGCAAAAGAATTTCGAAAAAAGTAAATAAATGGACAGATTTTTCTAATAGGAGACTTCTTTCATGGTTTTTCCATGGTGAAAATGTACGGAGGTTTTGGTAGTTTCATTTTCGAGTTAAATTTTGCTTAAATTAATATTTATGGGCAGTTCCCGATTGATTATTCAGTGTCATCGATCACAGCATCGGACTAGAATATGCTGGACCACAAATATGGGCTGATATTCATTGGCCCAATTTGACCAAGCCCATCTACCTCCCACATTTACAAAACAAAACGCTTAAAATATTTTTATAACTGTTCACTCGACACAGCAGTTTGTCCCTTCGGGACATCCGATTAAAATTGGAACGATACAGAGAAGATTAGCACCTTTAAGCATGGCACAAGGCGAAGGCACATAAATCGCAAGAAAATGTAGATATTCTGGTCGATTTATTCTCTTCCAATCTTAGTACCATCTGAGATTATTATATTTTCATCAAATTGATTGTTTAATTTTTTATACTCTTTTTCGCAAGGATGACACGCATTCGAGATGGTCCAATTGTTTTATTCCCACCGAGATATTTGCAATTCTAGTTGATGTTTTACTTTTTGTTAAGATCTGTTTGAATTCTCAAGTATTAAACAGGAATTCATTATACTGTTAATTCTCAATTTTCTTGACCATTTGCCAATACAGGTTTTGATGATGTAGCTGAAAAAGAATACATATATCCAACACAAATTATGTCCACAAAAGCTGAATCCATAAGTTTTTTTGGTCTTTTCAGATTTCTTCTCACGCAATACATGAAATTAATTATAAGTTCTTTGGATAAACAATTTATTTGAATGAGAAATATCATATAAAATAGGAAATATTCTTGGCTATCCTGGAGTAGTGTCCGTGGGGTACACATCAATTCATTGTGAGTATTTTCAATGATATTGGGTGAAAATATTTTCAATGAATAGATGGATATAATTTATATGACGCACCTCATAGGATAGCCAAAACATAATCATTGCGGTCTTTGGAGTTTTGCAACCCTCGGGTACTAACCCTAAAAGGCTAGAACGTTGAAAACGTTCTGGATTTCATTAAACCTGTCATATTTACCATCCAAACCCGTTTACATATCCATATCCATATCCATGTCCAATACACTGACCCGTAGTATTTCAACCAACTCCAATTGCAAAATTAATACCAGTGTAAATGGAAGTGGGTTGGATTCACTTAACAAGCTATTTGATTGTGATAATTAAACATGCGATATTAACGTTATCAAGATTAACAATATCTCATGTAAATGTTTTTTGTCCTTTTAAGAAATTATGTGAAAAAAATTTGATAATAAAAAATCATTTATACCCTTCATGCATTTGCATGGTATTCTTGTGAATAATTAATTATCATCAACAAAATATTATTGACTCAAACCCCATACCCTATGTCTACTTCCATTTGCACGAAATACTCTGGTTCTAGATCAACGTCTCTAATTTATTTGGAAACATGAGATCCACACATTTACATGTGAACCCCACCACCCAAAACAATTGAGACCGTCAGATTGTCCTTATGGTATTTACTTAGGTTGCATTTGGTTTTGCTGTGATATAATAAATGATGGATAGATTAAAAAGTTGATAATGAATTGATAATGAGTTGAAAAGACAAAACATTATATGATATATTGTGTTTGGTTCGTATGATTAGTAAAATATGATAAGTAATAATGTATTGGTTTACTTGATAATATGTGGTATATATTAATTTCATTCAAATGACCAAAATAACGTTGAATATGTTTTACCCATTTCTATTATTTCAAGACAACTTTTTATAATTAACAACATTGTTATAAACAGGAAGCAAAAAATAAAACAAAATAATGTATTTAATTAATTCAAATTAAGACAAAATGTGTTTTCAAAAAACTAAGACAAAAATTATTAATATGAGTACAAGGATTACTCCAACCCATATACAAATCATCCATACCCGAGGGCAACAACGAAGAACTAACCAACTAGAGCGACATTGACAACCACCTCCTCAGAACTTCAATATCGGCCCCAAACTAAACTTCTTCATTATCACCTCTATTGTTATCACCACCCCAACACCACCATTTGATCCAAAGCTTTATGACAGAGATACATTTATGCATGAACTTGATTCAGGCATACATATTCCACATGTCAATGTTTTTTATATACAATATACAACCTTTTTGAATAAGTCTATCAAATTAAACTAGGGTCGCAGTTCTTTATTTAACCATGGATGAACCAAAATCCATTATTTTGTAATCAAATGCAGTGGGAAATAACTTGTCAACCACTGACATGCAGTACTCCATGCTGGTGTCATGGCTGCAAAAATAGACAACTGAAAACAGTATCAAGTTTGTCCATTCTCTTTTTTGGTGGTGGCTTCTCCCTTCACTTCAGTTAAATTTATGAACACTCATCTGTAATTAAGGATATAGTCAAACTTTAATATTTAGCATCATCGGAGATACATCAACTATACAACTAATTCCTGAATATATATAAACTAATAAGTTAAAAACAACAATGGTGGGTTAGTAACAGAGGTGTACATATGCATAATTGCCAGTAAAAAATTAATCATACTAATCTCTAATGTTTTGACAAACTGGCATAATTCCAAAATGATCAAGATAAACCGTGAAAATTACCAGCATAAATGTTTCATACAAGAAATCTTCCATGGGTGGGTTCTTTGGTACGACGGACTAAGTATTTTGGGTTTTTTCAAAACCCAACTTTCATCCTCTAATTCTAATCCAGAAGCTTAAAACTAAAGAAAATCTCGTATCCAAAATCATATAATTATCTAATCTACCTAACAATGTTTTTTAATTAAATTTGAAAACCCTCATTACCGAAACCCGCAGCAAAAAAACTGGCGCACAGATTCTCAACACGGTCGACTATTACAAATCAAAGAATGAAACTATATATTTTCGAAATAAAGAAAATCCATAAAAATTAAACTAATTTAGAACGAAATTTTCCCTTTTATAAAATATATGTACTAATATATTAATATAACTTTTGGTGAGAAGGTTTGGGATTATGAGAAACAAACTTATTAAAGGCGTGGTTTTATTTGGCTGCCAATTTTTCTTCATTTAAGTTTTTATTTTATTATTTTTACAATCATTCTCTAAAAATAAGTAGATAAAAACAGATGTTTTTCATTGCTTTCTCGTATATTGACAATTTTATAATAATTTGAAGGTCATTAAGTTATTTTTTTTATTTTAATAGCAAACACTTAATAATTTTACTTCAAAAACATCTTTTTTTAACTTTAAGCTAAAACATATAAAAATAGTTTGATAAGAAATTGCATACACACATTTACATCCTGTTTGGTAGACATGATTAGAGGTGATAGTGAACTGAATATTAGCTTAATCCGTTGCTTGCTTCGTTTTTTTCGCTAACCGCCATTTCCTGGAAGCATGTGATTTGACATGTTTAAATGCTGGATTCTAATCACAAAGGCTGACAAGGTATTATTAAACCATACCTCAGTACTCCTGACAACCAATTCAATTTTCCGATACTACCCTTTGCCCTAAATAAAAGTAATTCAGCTTCGAAAAGCTGCTTTAAAAAAAATCCATTCGGATGTCAAAAGCGGCAACGACATCAGCGATTCTCTCATCATGTACAAGACCCATAATTTTTGTGTCTTGTTGAAGGTAGTTTATATATTTCACATTCACATTCAAACTTACAGCACTCTCACACGTCAAAGCGATTAGGGGTCGAACAATCTACCTTATATTTTCATCTTTATAATTGCCTTATATATGAATATATTAATAAATTTATAAATAAATATTTGATAGAATAAAAATTATTATTATAAAAAATAATTTGAAATATTCTAATAAGAAAACTTATTAAAAAGGGTATTTCGGTATTTAGTACTTACTTTATATCTATCCAATGTTTAATCAACTACACCAAACACATTATTATTTTTCTATATTTTACTAATCATCTATATCAAACATAAGATTGTTTATCCATTACCTTAATAATCATTTGCTTATCCATCAAATTATTTATCCATCAAATTATCATATCACACCTACCAAACATAGCATTAATGTCTATCTTGTCTTTCAGTTATTTATCCAAATATATGAAAAGACTAATATTATTTACACTCATTTATATTACCCACACTTCATTTTATATTCTAGTAAATCTTTGTACACCATACATACACATAAAAAATTATATTAAATATAATTTTATATATAGTGTAATTTTTTTGAAATATATAAACTTGGAATATTTTTTATTTCAAGTTAATGTTTTAAATTATAACTTATTATGTTATGTTTTATTTTAAAAATAGTAATATAATGAGAAATATGTATTTTGGGGAAAAAAATTTGGTATGGAATGAGAGGCCAAATGTAGTTCCTTAAGCCACTCACACGCTTTATATATAGGTATAGATAAAATGGAGTGAACACATACTTACCACCTAATGAACAATATCAATTTATCTCCTTATTTATGATTAATCAATGAAATCATCATAAAAATAACTTTACTAATATTTGTTTTTTATGTAAATTGATGGTGACAAATCTCATTACTGATTTTTTTAATATAACAAGAACTTTGTGTTGTTTTTTTATAGATAAATAACAAATAATTCAATGTTATATTCATCAATTTCACATGTAATTAGTATCATAATTATAAATGTTTCATGCCAATATCATTTGCAATTAGTACCAAAGTTGTATGAGTTTCATACTAATTTCATAAATAATTAGTTTCAAAATTGTAAATATTTTATATCAATCTCTTTTGCAATTAGTACCAAAATTGTATAGGTTTCATACAAATTTCATATATAATTATAAATGTTTCATACCAATATCATTTGTAATTAGTACCAAAGTTGTATATTTTTCATACCAAATTCATATGTAATTAGTATCATAATTGTAAATGTTTCATACCAACTCTTTTGTAATTAATACCAAAATTGTATAGGTTTCATACGAACTTTAATGTAATTAGTATAATAATTCTAAATATTTTATACCAATATCATTTGTAGTTAGTATCAAAATTATATATATTTCATACCAGTTTCATATGTAATTAGTATCGTTAGATAATCAGATTCAATCAATTAAAATCACATTATCTTATTTGTGATCCCATCGAGTTTGATGAAACAATAGGGTAAGTTTGTAAGATTAATGACATGCGACCTTGAAAATTTCAACTAGATATACACACACATTAGAACTCAACATATAAATTGTTAAATGATTTATATGAATATAGAGAGTTAATGACAACTTAAAAATTTCAAACTCTCACATCCCCTTACATTTTCTTTGTTCTTTTTTATGATTTTTTATATTAATTTTAAATTTTTTAAATAAAATTTTAATTTTTTTAATTTAAAAAATCTAAGGGTCGAACCGTAATCGTAACGGTAACCGTAACCGTGACCGTAGGTTAACCGTAACCGTAATCGCAACCATAACCGACGGTTTACGAATCGTAATCGGAACCGTCTACGAAGGTTAAGATTATGGATGGCAATGGGACGGGTCTAAAAACCGGACCCGTATTGAACCCGTCCCGTTTGGGACGGGTTTTTTAAACCGGTCAAACGGTTCCCGGGGTGGGTCTGGACCCGGTCAACGGGTTTATGGGGCTGGGCGGGGAGGGTCCTGGGATTGGCTGGACCCGACCCGGACCCGCCCCGTATACATATGAATTATTAAAAAAAAATTTAGTTATACATTTTCGACTTGTAGGTGCTTGTTCAACTGTATGTGGTTTATCAGCTTGTCCTTCATTGTTTGATGAGGAAGAAGATGATGAAGAATATGAAAATCTACCGTAATTAGTTTGTAAATGCTAACTCTTTAATTTGATGTAGTTTTCACTTTTGAGTTTTGATTGTGTACTTTTTTTTTTTGTTGTTTAATTTAGTTACAATTCATATTCAAAGTGTTCGATAATTAAATATTGAATGCTCAATCAATTTACACTAATCACATGACCACCAATATTATAAGCACCCTGCAAAAAAAGCACAAAAAAAACGAAACGGGTCCGCGGGTTGAACCCACCGGGTCGCGGGTCCTGGCGGGGCAGAGCGGGCGGGTCATGGATTTTTTTTAGGCGGGCGGGTCCTGGGATTGGCTAAACCCGTCCAGACCCGACGCGTTGACATCCCTAGTTAAGATTAAGAGTCGAGCTCTTTTGAACCAACCGTGATATGTCTACAGAAAGTTATTGGTAAATGACGTGTCAAGTGACCGGCGCACGAAGCCGCCGCCTTACGCTTCCCTGCTTCCTTGAAACTCACTGAACCTACAATTCTGTAATTTAGTTTCCGCCATAGCTACATCTGTTTCTAAAGTAGAAGATATATACAGATACATACACCTATAGCTGGAGATTGGGTTAAACATGTTCAAGAAGGTATTGGAGGCCAAATCACAGCAGCGACTCTCGGGGGCAGACCGCAAGAAACTCAAACGGACAATCAGATACCGATTCCCTAAAGCCTCTGATGCTGATATTGATATTTTACTTCCCCCAAAGGTATTTGATTGCTTAACTTATGTTCACATTAACGATTATTTTTGTTATGGGGAGTGAATCCTTTATCTAATGAGTAGAACGTGTTGGAGTGAAATTCAATGGAATATTGAATCCGTAATAATTCCGAGTTCGGAGTATATCTGTTATCAAATCGATTTGGCACGAAGCTGGATTCTTAGAATTGTTCTATTTTCTTTGCCCATGAGTCATAAGACCTTCACTGTTCAATTGGAAGTATATTTTGAAAGTGTTAACATTTTTTTATATCTACAAGAATATAGAAGTATTGGCTACATAAAGTCCTTGTTTGAGCGAAGCTGCATCAGGATTGTTTGGACATCTTTTATGTTACGATTCTAACATTATAAGTTATGGCTTCTGATAAACTAGGCAAGTAGCTGTATTTTGTTTATGCCTCCAGTCTGTCCAAACATTATACGGTTACAGAGTGAAGATATATCTAGCAGTTCCCGGTGGATTTCTGACTACTTGAGAAATAAATCGCTTCCCTTAATGAATCTATTTCAAATGACTGTTTTTTCGTACTGTAGTTGTAAATCATTTTGCTCGAGGCTTAACTTCTTCATTACTGCTCAAAAAGTTTTGCCGTCAGCTGTTTTTAGGCCAATCTCAGTCTGATTGATATGCTCACAAGCTTGATTGGTGTGAATTTTTTTATGTACATATAGTGGTAGTTTTTACTGAACATCACCCTCACAATCAGTTTGCACATTGAGTTTAGGTTAGTAGGCAGGTTCTTACATTGATGATATGGGTCATAAGTTTGATTTTTGACAGAAACTGAAGTTCCGTGTCATTAAATTAATACAAATTATTGTCTTTTTAACACCTTTATTTAGAAACTTGATATGCCTATGTCGCTGATGTGATTATTAATCTTATAGGTAGAAATAACTCTATCGAAGTGCCCAAATCGAGTTCTTGTTTACAGTCTGGAGGGTGACTGTCCCATGTTTTATGATAGCGATGGACGAGGCTCAGAAATATTCCCTACTGGTAATCAAAAACTAACACGTGTTATATCATCTCGTATTATTGTTAAAATATATGTACTACCTGCTACATAGTGATATTTTTTGTTGCAATGACCTATCTCAGCATGTTAATTTCCATTCCTTGGATCCTTACATGGAGCTTTTTCATTGACAATATTGTTTTTCACTTAATGGCAGTATATGCTTTGTGGAAGGTTCCATGTCTACTGCCTGCCTTTGTTCTGAAAGGTGGTGAAGTTTCTCGATTTATACTTGGAGGTGCTGATTTGATGTTTCCTGGCATCCATATTCCTGTAGAAGGTCTTGCACCATTCTCTGCTGGCGAGCCATGGTCTGTGATTGTTCCTGGAAATCCAGCTCCAATTGCTGTAAGCTGTATAATTTGATGATTGTTTCTAGATTAGGGCAGTTGAAACTGTTCTAAAAATGTTATGAGAAATTTTTTTGCTTAGGTAGGAGCAACCACGATGAGTAGCACTGAAGCACTAAAGGCTGGTTTGCGTGGAAAGGCATTAAAAATAAGTCATTACTACCGTGATACACTTTGGTAAAAGCACCGGAAAGATTTCCATTTAATCAATTTGACAATGTTATATAGAATTAGAAATCTGATGCCCGTTCCTTTTTTAATGGTTTTCTTAGGGAGTTATCTGAAAATTGTTATGTTCCAAATACTGGATTTTTGGAAGACGTTGTAGTTGCGGACCTGCTTTATTATCTTCTCTGCAGGCTTCTGATTCATGTGAAGATGATTCCTCAGTTGGTCAGGGGAATGTCATTGACAATGAAAATATGACAGACACTAATGATTTTCATGAAATTTCTCCGGTTCTTGAATCTGAGTTGACTAAAGATTCTGTTGTGGGCTACTAAACCTGAACAAACAACCACATTCATGACTGATTTGCAGATTGAAAATGATTTGGGAATAGAATCTAAGGTGGATGACCAGCTTTTGCTGTCTATGGAAGATGTAGATTTTAATCGATAAGTGCCTTTTGCAATCTCTGCATGTGACAGTGAAGGATAAAGATCTTCCGATGCCAGGAAGTACACTATGGTAAACAGACAGCATTTATTAAGTTTGCTTATTTACATTGCATTGGTTAATTGTTATTGTTAAGTGCTGCAGCTGTCCTTTTGTTGGGATTTCCATGTATTGAGTGACTGCTGCCCAAATTATCTAATCGATATGTCAGCTTCTGAATCTGATGAAAGTCTCAATGTTTAGAAAGTATTTTTTGGGTTGTTTGTTAATTGTTAGAAAGGGCGAGCCTTGACACGACGGGGAAAATGCCTCTTTGTAGTGCAAGGGAAAAGCTACTTATATTTAAGCTCAAAGTGACTCGACCTCTTCCTCGACCCTGCGCATAGTGAGAGCTTAGTGCACCGGGTTTTGCTTTTTTTGTTTATTGTTAGAATGATGTCAGGACAATACTGTAATTGTTTTTTGGTGTTGGTGGGGGTGGGGTGGAAGGTAAGGTTGGTGGTTGTGGTGGTGGTCTGTCTGATCAAATTCTGTAAAATACACTTTTACTTGGGAGGAGTAACTCCTTTTGATTGAGTCAAGAACTACTTTTGATAAAAACATGTGAACTGGAAAGATTTATTTCCCAATTTTTTTAAGTGTTTTTTATAGATTTGTTTTTTTAAAAAACTATGTTCAGCTGCAATTTTTATTTTTTTTTAAAAAAATTTGCCCCCACCGCTCAAATTATAATCGTGGCTCCGCTCCTGGCTACGACCATTGAGTATGAAAACAAAAGGTATGGAATCTCTTTTGTTTTGAAAGGTGAATTTGTCTTTTGTCCTGGTTTTTTCCTGTCGTTTTTTACTGCAGTGTAGTGTTGTTGTTGTAATCTTTTGTTATACATGTTACTTGATTTGATGTATCATGTAGGACAAGTTATAACAATTGTTTGTTCATACTGCTGCAGGTCCAGTCATGTGCTACATTGTAGACCTCCAGGCATTACACTTGATATAAAAAAGTCTTCTTACAAGAAATTGTCCAAGTGGCTACAGTCTAAATCTGCTACTGGACTGGTGAGATTTTGCGTTTGAAATTATTTGATCGACTTAATCTTTGTGGATTCCCTTGTGTTTACAATATCGAGAATCATTTACATGTTGCTTTTTACAAACTCAGATTTCATTTTCTACAGGAATAGTTGCGTGTTAAGCCTCACTTTCTTGTAGAGCAACATTTAATTTGAACTGCAGGACACCTGCAGAGGAGTTGTGGTTGAGCTTTATTTTGTAGTCAAAGTTTAGTATATGTTTTATGCTAGAGGAAATGCTTGTGCATATAAATCTTTGTTGCCATGATTAGTAAAGCATTACATTTCCTTTAAATGCAGTCCCATGCGTATGCATTACTTTTGAAACCTCTCTTTGTTATTTTTTTAGTGTTTTTGTTACTCCCAACAATAATCTTTTTATAGGATTCAATTGCTTGCTTTTGATCAAGTATTCTACTTTTTACTGCATGCCAGATTTCAGTGAAAGAAGATAAACATAAAAAAGAGGTGATTTTAGTTTCCATTAACCGCAATCACCTTGACTACACATCTTTTAGGCCACAGAAGAAGAAAGCGGAAAAAACCGACCAATCAACTAAAAGTCTTGCCAGTGAGGTGCAGTTGCATAAATTGCTTGAAGTTGCTGAGCTTTATAAGCCAAGTGTTCATGTCAACCCTATCTTTGCTGCCGTTGGAGCCGATGTGGGGAAATTGTATTCTGCTCCAGAAGCTTCTCAAATTGTATTTGCATACGTTGAAAATGAAAAGCTCGTGAAAGAAGCAGACAAGTCCATTGTGATTTTAGATGCAACTTTGTGTGATGCTTTATTTAAGGGTGCTATTAAAAAGGGTTTGATGTACCCTACTGATATTCATAAGAAGGATCTAGGACAAACTTTTATCAATCGAATGCAAGCTCATCACAGAGTGACAAGGGGAATTGATTCCGTTGTTCGCAAAGGTGCTTTAAAGCCAATTCAAATAATGACAGAACGAAGGCAAGGCAACAAAAAAGTTACGAAACTTTCGGGTCTGGAATCGTTTTTATTAGATGCTGAGGCATTGGCTTCAGAGCTGCAGAAGAAGTTTGCTTGTAGTACAACAGTAGCAGAACTTCCTGGTATGGTTTATTACTAGCTCTCTCATTTTTACTTTCCATGGTAAAACTTAGCCTGTATAATTTGTTTGTCGTACGCGTATGTTTAAAGATGCTTTCACACTTTGTTCAAGCGTAGGCAATCTTATCATGTTCTATTAGACCTGTTGAACTATCTTTCTGGAATTTCATCATTTTCTGATTTTTGTCATTGGTCAGTTGTCGAATTATTTATGTGCGGATCGGGACAATCCGTATAGCCGACCCCCTTTCTGGGATAAATGATTGATCGATTGATTGTCAGTTGTTACATTTCTTCATATTCTGACACATGTAGGTAAGAAGGGTCTAGAGGTTTTGGTCCAGGGGGGCGTTATTGATGATCTTGCGCGGCATCTTGTTGACCAATACGGGATTCAAAAGAGATACATTGAAATTCTTGACAAAACCAAAAAATAGAATGAGAACTTTTCCAAACTTGCTTAGTGGAAAATGCCTTCACCGATAGGAGTGGCGAAGCAATAAATCAGGAGCTTGTTCGATGTGGATTTTCTTATTTGAAATGTTGGTTATGATATACTTAATAATTACTCTTCACATTTATTGTAACTCGAGAAAAAGTAAATCACCCGGTTGTCCGTTCGTATATTGGTATATATTCATTATTTGGTTTCTAGTTTTAAATTTCAATGGTAGTATGACTTGGTAATATGAGTGATGTAGATGTTTCAAGAGTGTTACTCTCATTGGCAAGGGCGGAGCCAAGCATTAAAATATTTTAAAAAAAATTGTATGTTTCCCCCAAAAATTGTAGTTTGTTTGTCTTCATAAAATTATATTTTGGCCTCCTAAATTTTTTTATCCTCTATTTTTTTATTTTAATATTTTTTGTTTGATCCCTCTTTCGAATTTTGTGATTACGTATATTGTTATTTTAATATTATTAAATTAAAACTACAAGATATTTGGGGCCTCTTCTCTGTAACCTCAATCCCATAATAAGTATATTCCCACTTTTATTTACTGAAACTGCATTCTAATATTTGATTGTTATTTTTTGGATCCCTTAAAATCACTGTTACTGACCACATACACCATATATGACCCCTCTCATTATGCAAATTCCTAGATTTAAATTAATACAGTTAATACAATATTTGCATCGTTTATGTGCGTCATAATTGAATTGAATGATGCCATTAACTAATTATTGTGTTGAATTTAAATCTATAAAAACAATCATTTTATGCTGCATGTAGATGAAAGAATTTGGTGGTTATGAATTTCAAATTCTTAATATATATTTACTCAAACTATTTGTGTAGTTTCCAAGGCGTAGTTAAGTTATTTTTTAAACAAATCAAATATTATAAATTGTTTAATTTCAATGATTTTTATTCAATCCTAATCTAAATAAATTCCCTTATTTAATATTCATAATTTCTGGATAAGTAATAAAAATCTGAATCATCTCAATATTCATTTAGTAAATATTAAAAATCTTAATTTGTATGTATAATATTAAATTATATAAACATGATAATAATGTACAACTTTTTTTCTTCATTTGTTATAAATTCTCAACAATTACAAAGAATTATTATATTTATCATTGATATCATATTATTATATATTTTAATAAATTTTTTCAAATAAATCTCGAATATGATTTAAGGTAAAAATATAGAAAGCAAAAAAGTAATTTGATAGTATATTTAGGTTGCATGAGGTGAGGTAAACATAATGGAAAGCCAAGCATAGTCTTAGACGAAAATTTTAGGGTATCTTGTTCTTATTTATTTTTAGAATTTAACCCCGGCCTTATTTAATTTTTTTTTTTTTAAATAAAGGGTTAAAACTAAGGGGCCACACTCCTTATAATTTACAATAATTTTAAGGGTCGGGGTCAGGAACTAGGATCCCTGACCGCGATCTCATAAACTCGAAGAATTTGATAGATTTAGATTTTAATTTTTAATATAAATCTATTCAAATTATTTGGCTCAACTTCAATTTTAATGATTTTTAAAAAATATTAAAATATTTTAAATTCTTAAGATTTTAAAATTCATTATCTTACTATATTATAATGCATAAGCCCCTTATGATAACTACCTTGGTATGACAAATTTGAATCTACCAAACTACCCCATCCAATGGTTTGTTGTGGTTTTTTATTGCATCTTTTGAATTGTAATATTAACCAATGTATATGTCTCATTTATTCATTACACGAATCAATTCATATGCATTATATATTATGTTACACACGCAACGCGTGTGCGTCGTCTACTAGTTAAAATAAATCATTGTATCCAAATGGTAACTTTAGTTTGTAACGAGACTGGAAGATTTTGAAATGGGTCAATGCAATTGAATGATCATCAGCCGTCACCACACTCGTGATCTCATACTCATCGTCTCACCTTTACCAAAATCGCCATTCTTTTCACTTCTTCAAATCTCTCTCGTCATGATCAGTGATGGAAAATCTACATGTCCTAGAAACACTCCAGAGCTTCAAATTTAAGGTAAATCGGTGGTGATTTTATCCAAGATTCGAACTTTTAAATTGGTTTTTCTGTGAAATAATCGTAATGATTGGCCGATGGCTCCGTTGACTCGTTCTATTTCATTTCCGCGTCTTTTTTCTTGATATTGGCCAGTGAAAATTGTGAGAGACTGCATTCTTGACTTTGAATACTTAAGAAGGGGGCATTGTTTTGCTACTTGGGCGATTGAATTTCAGTTCTCTGCTACTTTCCGTTTCGCCTCAGTGATTAAAGTATCTGCCTGTCACTTATTTTGCCAAAATTTTCTCTGAGATGTAGAAATCCAACATTCACTTTCATGGCAATTTGGTGTTTTTCCTTTTTTCGGCCATTTGACTTTTTGAGACTGGTTTGATCTTCTCGGCACATATAAATGGCTGCAGTTCGAGAGACTATTTCTTATAGCTGTGTATCAAAGGGTGGTCAAATGTTTTTCAAATATAATAATTGTGGGGACCATGAGATAGAAAATTTGGCCGCAATATGCGTGGATATGAGTCCTCGATATCATCAGTGGTATTTTCAGACCATGGCTAAGAGGACTTTCGGTTTCCGTGGCAAGTGAAGGTGTTGGCAACTCGGGAGTTTTAAGATTTCTTAACAAGTTGAGGGATGAATTCAGAGGGTGGCTAAAAGGGGTTTGCAAGAGCAATTGCTTCTGGTTGTTTCCCACTTAGTTCATATTGTCTCTGAGACCGGTAGGCAAGGGCCAGCAGAAAATGCTACTTCACCAATATGCAATATTGCCATGGACACGAACACATTGAAGGTGGTGCTTCCTCAAGAGCCCCTTTGCTCGGGAAGTCAAGCAAACAAGGAGAAGAAAAAGAAGATGACGAAGGATCATGTAATTTCGGTGAGAGGAGGAGATATTGAGATAGAGGAACATAGGAGATCCATTGAAAGAGTAGTGCCCGAGGTCTGGTTTCTATTCATCGAGGAACACAATTAGTTCTCCATTGCGGAAGGATTTGAACTCATCAAGGATTAGGTCGAGTTCTCAAAATCTACAGAATAAGTGGTGGTGGAAGCAAGTACGAATTGTTTTGCCATTGATGCTGCAGTGGTTTTCTCCTTGTGATTTGGTTGGTTATATGCCATGGTACAAAGTGCATTAGATGACCATATTTCAGGTTTGAATGGGCATTGTGCAGTTACCAAAGTTGTTTCTTCAGGCTTGGATTGTTGTGTATTTGAGAATTTGTAGGGCAGAGCAACTGGCTTGTTGCAGTCGATGTTGATGTTTGACATGTATTTTCAGTTTGTCATTGTGTTTGGAGGCACAGTAATTAGCTTGTTATGGCGGATCATGCATTTGCATATTTATTTTATCATTGAAGGTGACATTATATTGTAATCCAATTGCACTGTGATGCCTGCTACAGGGATGTTACTTATTATGTTGCAACAATATTTTTTTTAAAAAGGGAAGTATGTGCCATGTGTGATGCAAAAGAGCCGAACATCTCATGGGAATAACAAAACGAAGGTTGCTTAGAATTGGAAGAGAGCCAAGGTGCCCGTAAGCTGAGCTAGCCACTCACAAGTAGCTCGCAAATGACTCAGCCAAGGCTTGAACAGATCTTGGTTTTGCCAAGTTTGATCACACATTAGCTAATAATGTAAGATAAATATACAACGGTTGGGATCAAGATCAGTAAGCTACAGCTATAACCAGAAAATTTGTATTCAAATAGCCTCGGACAATTAAAACGTTATAATCCATCATTGCAGATAGGACCCAAATAGTCCTAAACGATACAACGTTTTACTGCTGAATTGCATTCTTAATTACTACAAACAAAGAGTAATAGTTTTCAGAAAATTTCTACTTAGAAGCACGTCAAGATTTCTGACCAAAATAGTTTGCAAGATATTGAACACAGCAAGGAGTAAACGGTAGCAAAGTCGCCAGCACCATCAAGCGGCTCCAGAAGCTAGAGAACATACAAGGGGATGATTGACAAGCTTGTGGAAAACTTCATCTATCCCACTCCGAATCCATAAACTCAGGAACCACCTTTGGTGGACTCAGATTGGCACTCTGGGGAAGCTGGCTGGTATACTTATCCCATCCCATGATATGAGGCAAAGCAAACTGCACATATAACACCAAAAAGAAACATATATATATGTATACATATACACACACACACACACACAGAGTAATGTGGTCAGGCATATGAGAGCGTCCATCAATAAAAACTCACATATGAACATATTGTTTTCTTAGGTTCCAGTGGACGATAGGATGTAGACAATGAAAACTACCAGAGACTATGGCAATCAAGAGCTATTTCATTATCTTCTATTCAACGCATCTAGTCAACAGGTCCTCATATTTATCTGCAGCAAGCAGGCGTTCTCAAGTACTTTTCACGAAGCACACACATGAAACAGCGATTCACAATCTTATCTCCCCATACCACTCCACAGGGAAAAATTACTCCAAGTTCTTGTTCTTTGTAATGGACTTCTTGAACAGTCAAACCTAAAAACATCTTCCCTTTATGTTATGCTCAAAACATATTTAAAAGGGACTGATTCTGTAATGTAATGTACTTTTTTTATGTTAAACTTCCATTAGTAGTATTTTCTCTGTAAAAATCAAGTTTACATTTCATGATGGAAATACCAAACCAATCAGTGCAATTTGTTTTGCTCCTCCTAATAATCCAAAATGGTGATGGAAGCATATACATTCTGTATTTCCAGAAAGAAAATCGCCTAGGATTTTGGATATTTTGCCTGTGATCTAATAATAATAAAGAAATGCAAGAGTATTTGCATGATCCTCGACCAGAAGGGATTCACAATTACCTTTGTTTGCAAAATGCAAGGGGTTCCAATCAGCAGAATATAAACCAAGAAACAACATAATAATAGATAAGTTAACATCTACAGTAAATGCTGCTCGCAGGACTGCAAATTCAGCAGTAGTAACAGGAACAACAAGCCGGTCATTTGTTTTGAGGGTATTGTTGACAACATCTGGAACCAAAATGAGATACAGTAAGGATGAAAGGATCAATGCGATTTTCAGGAAGATATTCAGTTATTCAGGATTACAAAAGAATAGTGCTGACAGGAATTTCCATTAGGCACCTCGAGATGACACACTTACCATGGAGGATTGGAACCACAGAACTTTAGTGGACCTTAACTACCATGCTCTAAAAGGGTAAACCCGGTGTGTACGAAGCTCCCGCTACGAGCGGGGTCTGGAAGGGGGCCTAATGTACGAGGCATTCCCTTGCATTGCAAGAGACTGTTTCCGCGATTTGAACTCGTGACCTCCAGGTCACATGGCAACAACTTTATTATTGCGCCATGACGTCAACTTAACTACCATGCTCATAAACATGATATTTGATTAAAAATCTTCGTATTATGAAAAGAAGACTCACTTAGGGAAATGAAGTAACCACTACCATCAGCATGTGCTTTAATCGATAAGCTCTTTCTTACTTGACCTGCGTTACTGAGGATTAAGCAACTGAATTAAACTACCATATGTCAAGGAAAAAAGATATGGTCAAAATACTGGGAACAACAGATCATGGAAAAACAATGTTAGGAACCAAGTAAGAAAACCACCTCGATAGCATTGATGGATCATGGAAGAATTCACAGGAATCTTTTGAACCCAAACTGATCAAGGATCCAACTTCTGTTGCCGACAAAGCAAATTTCTACGATGTACATAAAAATAGTAAGAGAAAGCTACATCACATAAGGTGAGAAATAGGGGCAAAATCAAAAACCTTGAGCTAATAAGAAGCTGAGATATCATTAACGAAACTACCTGCCTCCTATCCCAATCGTATTTGCGCTCTCCAATAGACGGCCAGAGTGTCAACATGATGACCCCACGACGATCCACTCTAAAACCTCCAGAGACTACATAAAAAGAATACTTATTACACAACTAAAAAAATACTATTACATAAAATAGGTATCTTTAGTTATCTAACTTCGTACTTCTAATTTGCTAAATGTCGGCAGAAGAGGGTCGGCAGAGAGTGCAGCTTTGCCCTTGTAAATTGAATAGGGTGCAAATATTTTAGCTGTGGATTTCCCTGAAGAAACAACACACAAACAAAGTCCAGAAAACAGAATAACCCAAAGGAAACAGGAAATGGTGAACTTATTATGTAATGGTCTGATACCATTAGGCGTAGAACTTGGTATAGAAGTAGACATGCCAGTCTGAGTGGTTATGCTACGCAATAGTTTGAAGTCATTAGTAGCATCCTGGAACAAACCCTTCCGAGATAACGGGTGCTCCCTGTTCCATGAAGAAGAAATCAATTGTTGACATCAAGCATTTATTTTGTGAGATTGTGAGAGCCAAAACAATCGTTGTTCATTAAACTACTAACTAAACAATGAAACTGATTCGCTTCTTAACAACCTACTAAAGGAATGAATCCCATGATATCAAATTCTGATGATAAAAATAAGAAAAACCAAGAAATTAAAATCCAAAACTATTAAGATTTCCAACATGGCCCTGATATTAGAACTTCCACAAACCTCAGCCACTGTGTAAACAATGAACATGTTAATTACAAAGAAAGAAATAAGGCAAAGTAATCACCTAAATTACTCATTTTCACAAATATATTAATGTGTTAGCTACTTGAGTACACTAATCTACTACAACTTTTAGAATATTTAGAACTATACCGACATAATACAGTAGCTCCTGCTCACACTGTCAGGGTAAGCTTAAAGTTAGGATGCTCCAAAACGAAATGCTGCCCATTTTCTTCCGAATTTTTATCAGTTATCATAGCTGTGTTACGCATACATTAGAAACTTTCCTTAAAATTTAAAACATAAATCCCTCTAAAATGAAAACCCTTCATCCTAAAACTAAAACCCCAAGCTCGATGCAAAATATTCAAACAAGTAAGACAATAAAAATCCGATAAACCAAGAGTTAACTTTGGGAAGATATTGGAAGGGAAACCCTTCTCAGAGCATGTTTCGAAAAAATTGACAGTGATGCAGCGATTACTATTGAGATATGACAAGGTTGCATTAGGTATATTACCTTGAGAAGCGCTGAAGCAACCTCGACAGCTTGAACATGGCGACCGGACAAAGAAAGATTGAGACTTGAATTTGAATATAACACTCGTCTCTCCTTGTCTGAGAATTTATACAGTATATACACGACACTTCGTTTATCTTGTAAACATTTGGGCTTCATTCCATTTTGGGTAGGAATGTCAACCGGTCGGGTATGGGACGGAGTTGGTCAATCTCAGGACCCGCCCCGCTACACATAAAACCCGGACCCACCCAACCCCGCTTAGACCCGCGAACCCGGCGGGTTTACCCGCCCCGCCTCGGTTCCAGTATTTTTTTTTTATTTTCTTTAAAAAAATTAAATAGCTAGAAATCAATTTTGAAACATAAAAGTTGAGTTTTGTGATTAAATTTCATGTTTCTCTAGTAAATATTTATAATAAGCATTGTAAAACTATCTTTAAACTACTAAATATTTATTAATTTGCTCGTATTTCCTTCAAAATGTCCAACTTCTTAACATGAACATATGAATTTTGATATAAAATTAAATAATGGCACTTTATTGTTCAATTAAAGAAGTAAAATGTATAATCAATATCATATTTTTTTTAAAAAAAAATTAAAAATGTATTGCGGGGCGGGTATGGTGCGGGTTCGTCGGCAATCCCAGAACCCGCCCCGCCCTGCCCCGCTTCCAAACCCGGTTGAAGCGGGTCCAGACCCGCCCCGACGGGACTGGTTCAATGCGGGTTCGGGTTTGGACCCGTCCCATTGCCATCCCTAATTTTGGGCCACCGATTATATCTAACATCCATTTAAACTTCCTTGTTGCTTATTATTCACAGTTAATCCCTTGTTAATTACTAATCGCGTCGTTCAAAATTTTACAAATTCCAAGCAGTTCTCCTTACATGGACCGGATATGATTCATGAAAATGGAAGACAAGTGAAAGTGATTCGATTGAAACTCAAAGCTGCTCAGGACCGACATGCTGCTTATACCAATAAGCGCCGTAGACCACTTGAATTTCAAGAGTGACCGTGTATTCTTGAAAATTGTACCATTTAAGGGTGTGGTACGATTTGGTAGACGTGGAAAGTTGTCTCCACGATACGTTGGTCCGTATGAGGTATTGCAACGTATTGGTACGTTGGTATATCGATTGGCACTACCCCTGCATTGAGTAGTATTCATGAGTGTTTCATGTTTCACTGTTGAGGAAGTATGAACCAGATCCGAGTCATGTATTGCAACTACCTGATGTACAGTTGGATGCAGATATGTCGTATGTAGAACGACCGATTATGATCTTGGATCGAGCTGAACGCAGGTTACGTAATAAGGTGATTCCGATGGTTAAAGTCCAGTGGGACAGAAGGGGGTTTCAAAGAGGCAACGTGGGAGACGGAGCAGCATATGATGCAACAGTATCCGGATTTGTTGTTCTGGTATGTTAATATGTTATTTTACATGTTTCTTATGTTGCATATATCATATGTGTTGTTATGTGAAGCATGTATTATGTTTGTATATGCAATTTCGAGGACGAAATTCAATGAGTGGGGGAGAATTGTAATGCCTCGATTTGCTTTATACACGTGTGATATGATTATATCGTTATTATGACTAATCGATATGATATGAATTGGGTTCGGGTGAACCAAAGATGAATTAATACATGTATAAAATGATATATGGCAATGAATGAAACATATGGCAATGTATGACTTGAATTAAATCAAGTGTAGTGACATCAAGTAACTATGAGTATGCATTTGATTTGGATGTCATGTACAATTTCAATTATGAGGAAAGTTGCATTTGCATTTGAATTTGAATTTCACCTTCATGTAAATGTCAATTAGCATGTCATTATCTCCAACATGACCTATATCAAGTGGATTAGTGGGTGGAATCACATACTACACCACTTTTCACCTAAAATTCTCTACAAAGCTTCTCTCCAACCTTGGAGATTCTTCTTGGTTTGAGCTTGGATTTCACTAGAGAATTAAGTTAGGAAGTTGAGTGAAGTGATTTCCTAACTTCTTGGTAAGGAATTTATGGTTTTAAACTTGAATTGTGTAGTTGGTGTTGAAGTATGTGAATTTGAATATCAAATGTTCATGCTTAGAATCATAACATGTTTTTATGCCAAGAATTGGATTCTAAGATGGTAGAAACATGTTTATATGATACTAGGGATTTCAAGAAACACGGTTACATGTAAATTTGTGAGTAAGAGAAGAAGTACCATGAAGATATGCTTGAAAATCGCCATGCTCTAAGTTTCTGGACATCGGCGATCGATCGGTGCTTGTGTTGCGATCGATCGCCGAGGACAGATAAAATATAAGGCGGTGAAAATATGTGGCGATCGATCGGTGAGTTTGTAGCGATCGATCGCTATGAATAGGGCATTTTGGTGATTGATCGCCAAGTAGTTGCGATCGAGGCGATCGATCGCGAGGAGACAGAAAGTTTTGGCGATCGATCGGCAATTGTAGCGATCAATCGGTGCCTTGGAATTTTTGAAAATGTTATATTTTTGTCACAATTGTTTATGAAGCCTCTTATAACATGATTATTGGTGATATTATTGTAGCATCATCACAGGGGACGGGGCAAAGAGGAATAGCCAGTGACGACTGATTTATCTCGTTTGTATCGCTTTACAGGTACGTGTTGACGTACGGAGTAAGATATTG